>JABUQX010057596.1:0-35766 GCA_015478945.1 Trachelipus rathkii
TAGCGCATCAACATGGGGGGATCAGTATGATTGAAAAATTAAATAAGGACAAAGAGAATGAGGAACAGGAAGCCGGTAAATATGTGATACTGATTTTGTTGAATGCAAAAACGAAGAAGTAATAGTTTTTTAAGAATGAACTTGATAAAACTATGATAGGACTATGTTCCGATGACATTTTCATTTTCACATTTGAGGTGTGGAGTTCATACTTAACGTTAGCAGTGCGGAGTTCATACTTTACTCATGCAGTAAATCTTATAAAGCAAGGCGAAAAACCAAACGGCAAAGCACGAGAATCCCATATTAAAGGAGTTCTAAAGCGTCAAGCTGGAAAAAGTTTCAATGCTTAGATCAAGAGGACAAGATGGAGAGGAGAAGTACATGTCTTATTGCGCGAAAGGCTTTTGCAACTAAAAGACCATATTAGTATGATGCTGCCGGCACTTCTGAACTTTCTCTCTACGATAGTTAGTCGGGAACAAATCAAAACACTCAAAAAATATCAATTAGAAGTCTTGACTGCAGACATTTTTTTTTTTTATAAGGAATGAATATAAACAAAAGAAAAATTGATAATTATACTTAAAATAATGTTAACTTGAAAACAAAATTATTTGTAGAATATCTTTTTCGATTCCACAGTTCAGGTTTCATTTCCACATGAAGCTGAAGATTCTATATTAAAAGCTAGGAATTGCTCTTTGTGAACTAGGGACTTAAGATGAAATAATACTATCAGCCAGTTTCAGAATGCCTCCCTTGTGTGTATCTTTCAAAGATGAGAGGTCAAAATTTGACCAATTTGGATCATGCAGAAAGCGACGAAAAAAGACCAATCGGACCAGTAACAAAATCCTTTGACCCTTAAAAATCCTCTAGAAATATACAATTTACTATTCCACAAGGCATTAGACGGAAATAATAAAAATCAAACGGAAATCAAATTAAAGTTAATTAAAGAGGATTTCCCTACTATCCTAAAATTTTTCCAAGATGCGTCTTACATAATTACAGCTTTCCATCCTAGTCACGTGAATATTGAGAGCTTATTTTTTGCTTTAAAAAGTAATAAAATTGGATCTTAGGAGATCGCTAAAGGAGGATTTTATTGAAGAACGTATTATAAGGAAGTGCATTTTGTCTAGTAAGCAGTAGCATTTTCAAGGATCAGCCAATACTACTAAACACAGTAATGTAGTACCATTGGAACTTGATTTGTTCTTTAAGTGGTGTATTGCTGGAAGCAATATATTTCCAAAAATCGCAGTGGAGTGCATCACGAGAAAAAAATAGAACTTCAAAGAGCACAGTAACTTTTACAAAAGGCCTATGTAATGAATATTCTAAGCGATATATGGCATAAATAAAAATAGAGAACTAAATCAAAAATTCTGACCAAGCATACTCGTGACTACTCACTACAAGTAAGGTGTTGCAATTTAAACAGGTTCATTTCAAAATACTCGAGCGCAAATTTACCTTGTCCAGCTTTTTGCCATAGTATGTTTAAGTTGCTCAGGGTTGAATACAAGCTAAATCTTGCGCTAGAGGACATTCAAAAGTTAGAAAGAGATTATGTGCCGAATGGATGAAATATTTGTCAGAGGGAGGTTTAAGTATTGTGCAGTAGTGCCGGGTCCAGGACAAGTCGCTCCAATTAGCAATCTTCCTCAAAGTATATGAGACAAACTTTAGGCGGAATACAAAGATCCAAAGAACATAAAGCCAGTAATACCCAAACTATTACGAAAGATTATGTTACTTATGTTGCGACCAAGCAGATCATCAAAAATAATGGATTCTCTAGATATATAGCTAGACTAATTGGGCAAAGTGTATGATGTGGACTCAGAAAAAGCAACGTTATTCCGAATAATTCAGAGTGAATTCATAAGAAATACATATACATAGAGTAGTCCAGAAGTGACCTGTCAGAGACATGATACAAAACAAAGGGAACCAAACATTTCAACCAGCATTTTTCAGACCTTCCAATTTTCACGCGTTACTGAGGTGTCCTGGAAAGGAAGTCACGAGTATGTATTTTACAAATAATACCTGCTAGCTTCACTGATCATTCCGTTCAATTAACCTTCCTCACCCAAACTGCAACTTAGTTAATATATAATCTGGGGGAAATAATAATCAAATGTGCTCTTGACTGAGACTTAAGTCACTTTTTTAAGCCAGTTAAAAGCTACTAATTAAAAATGTACGACGAGATAATCGTTGACACCACCGTAGGATTGTAGCAACCAGGCGAGTTGTTCACAGTTTCCATAATACGTGCAATTGGAATTTTTATATGAACCGGATAACTGGAAATTCCTGACTTTTTGTCAGTGCTGTATGGTGATAACAGTCAGTCAAATCATTTCAGATAACAAGTTCAAAAGTGCGGTTGAAGCACACATTCGTATCCTAGTAGCTTGTAATAAGTAGAGCACTAGAGCACTAGAGCACTAGAGCACTAGAGCACTAGAGCACTAGAGCACCTGAAAGAATTAGATATATCGGTCAGGTACTATGTGTTAAACTGGAGCTAAATGGAGAAATGCATTAGAGTCGAGTGTCCCGACTTCATAAGTATAACAACAAAGGCTGTATTCAGCGAGCAAATCACATCAGATGTTAGTCAAATTAACATCATTAGGATACATTGATTTTATGGTCTTCAAGTCAGAAAAAACTAGAGAGTCCAGATCAGTCAGTGTCCGTTATTAAAGAAAGTGATGCAAAGTTCGATGTACTAGCCAAAAAGAAAACAAATAGAGTAAAAGTATAGGCATGGAATCCATAACAGCAGTTTGAATTCAGATTGTTCCCTTTTTGCATGTATTTGATTGTTCGCACTGATATCTCAAACGAGAATTGACCTTACGCACAACTTCATGGAGGATGAAATCTGTATGTGTCTAGATTATTATGCCACAAGATGAAGGAATGCATACACTGCCCATAACTAAAAGATAAACTAACATATTTTGAAGTCTGTTGTGGAAAGTGACCTGCAAAAAAAAAAAAAACACCTTACCATTTGTTTCAAGCTCACCCAGCAAATAGCAGTGTTGAAACGTGGACGGCATATTCGGACAATGCAGGTTCTTGATAAAAGACTGATCGTCAGCGAAAACTGTAGAAGGATCTTGCAAATGTTTTCCACCCAAAAGATCCAAAGGATGATACAAATCTGGCAAGTATGGAGAACTTCAGTATTGTTTTTCGACAGGCACTTAGACGAAATTAAGTTAGGAATTTTATTAGATGGTGTATAAACGGTCCATGAGAAGATAGCCAACACTCAGTTACATATTTGACACCACTTGGACATCTTCACAAGATACAATATGTAAAAAAGCTATTATCACACATTCGCACGAAATATGAATTAAACGACCTACCTGCTCACAAAATGACCCAGCCATTCCAAAAATATCAGTAAAAGGTGAAAATGGTGATCGTGGGCGTGCGAAGTTCTTTGCGACGCATTGCTTGGGTATTGTGTAAAAGAAGTAGTCAAGAAGGTAGCCGACACAAAATCTTACATACATCCCTTATCGACAAAAGATAGAGGTAAAGATATACTACTGTGTTGTCAGACCAACAGAATTTATAGCTTTTGCTAGTGAGATGCTAGGCCAGACTGCGGAAAACACACATCTTTGTGCTAACATCAGCGAGCAATATCAGTACAAAACATATCTGTGTCATTCGTGGATGGCCTAGTGGATAGAGCGACCGGTTACTGTTAACTTCAGCGACGCGGAGTTCCAAGTATGTTCGAATCCAGCTGATGGAGAGGTTTAGAAATATCACCCTTTGACTCATTCTTTGTCTAATCATTCAGCTACATTTTCTTTGGCTAATATCCAGTACAATACATATCTGTGTCTATTCGAGAGCCACTAAAGACAATTTAACATACCTCCTGATTCACCCGGCTAATTATCAGGTTGTGGACTCCACCGAAGTTGTTTGGGATAAAGGAAGGTTATCATATTTGATAATTCAATTATTTTCACATAAAAACTATATCTGTTCTAGCGAGTGTAAAGAAACTTTATTCGTGGTCTTGACAGAAAAGAAGCTTGTCCAAGTGACTCAGTACTTGATGATTTTGTGTATCAGCTAAGCAGGGATGGCACGAAAAAAAACAATTGGATTATTAAATCAACTGATTTTTTTATTGATTTTTTGTAATTAAAAAATCGTTGATTTTTTGGTAATTTTTATGCCTATTAGTATAATAAATTTATAATATATATTACTATATTATAATATATATATATATATATATATATAATATATATATATAATATAATAAATATATATATATATATATATATATTAACTATATTATTTATAATAAATATAACGATAATAATACATATATATATATATTCTAAATATATTTACTATTAATATAATATACTATATATATAATATATATCATAGATATATATATATAATATATAAAATAATAATATATATTTATATGTATATATATATTATATTGTATTATATATACATGTATGGCTAAAAATTAATTGATTTCATATAATTTATTATATAATTATCTTTTTTTTGTAGTATTTAGCCAGTCATTAAATGCTTCAATAGAAATAAAAAGTATAAAATTGAAACATAATTTTTAAATATTATTATTATTCAGAGGTGTCAGATAAAACTATTTGGCGAAGCATCTAATTTTTCACACCGAATCTGAACCTCCATAGGGCTATCTGCCACCTGCATCCAGCGCACAGGCTCCTATATTATGAATGTTTATAAACTAACCGAAGTAAAAATTTGAGTATAAACACAATATTTTTGTTCTATTTCACAGTTACTTAATGCGCTTTTGATTTTCCATTCTTTGACTTTACATAGAATGATAAAAGTCAGTAAACACTTAAAAAAATAATACTATATCAAACTTAAAAAAAGTTGTTTACAAATTATATTCGGCGTGGGACGTCACCGAATCTGAACAAATCTAGAAAAAAATCAAAAAAAAATAAAAAAAAATCACCAACCCTGGTGGAAAGATCCATCTGCCTAATCTTTATCATGCAGACAACCTCAGCAACATCAGTTTGCCAGAATACGTTGGTCGAGTTGTCACGGCCAAGCAAACATTTGGAGAAATACTGCCCACTAGGGGCTCCGTTAAACCGCACTTAGGAGGGGCTAACTTCAAGCATTTGCGTGGTTAAAAAGGTGAACCAAATTCCGACCATCTTAATTCAGTTGGACACGCTGGTGTGTTGGAAGAGAGAGAGTTCTTTACCCAGGTTATGATGTGAAGAACCATGTGCCTAGGATACCTTCTGAAAACTTATTAAAATGTTCATGAGTGAAGAAACCGATATTCACCACCTTGCAATATGTTTAGCAAGCAATCTGCCTTGCCACAGAAATGTGCAGTTTGCAGAATGCCGATCACACTAAGACTGTGAGATAATCCTATTCTACTTGGATTACAACGACGCGAGATAGTGATAAAAGCTGATGAAGGCAATATTTTATATCTTCCTGTTGACAATATTCTATGTGCATATACTATTAGAATTTGTTAATAACGTCAATTTACATAAATAGTAGCGCGTAAAGTATGTTAATTGTGAGCATATTTTCTTATAATGTTAATTAAAGTCATTACTATAAAATCCAAGCAGTAATCAAAAATATTGGTTTTTTCGCAATACTTGCTGAGAACGTTATTTATAGCTTTTAACAGTACCTTTCCAACAAGCTAAAAAGATTTAAAAATCGGTTAGATAGCGGGACCCAGATTAAGGCAGTTTGTTTTAGATTGCAATGGCGACTATCCGGATGACGTCATAAACATGTACATACACAACCACTGTGAGGACACAACTGGACATTCCCTTTCATTACTTTGCCACGGGAGCCTTTCCAATTGGCGCTTCCCTGACTAATTAATAGAGCTTAAGGGTGCCCAATTTCCAACAGAAAGGGGAATCATCAAGCCACTCTCACAATCATTATGCTATTGCGTTCTCAATAAAAAACCGCGTAGCCGGCGTACAATGAATTCTTTATTAACTAACTATAAAAAATGTCAGAAAAAATAATGACTTATTCATAACGTTACTCGTACTTTTTGCACAAAAAAGGGTTCTCTTAAAAAACTCAGAATTTAATAAGAAACACCAGCCCAATTTATCTTCTTAACACTGTGAGTGAGCAAAACACTAAAAATTACACACACGGTAAGTGCGTCACATAAAAAGTATTTATCAATATAATTTTCATGGCTATATATACGTGAGTATATATAATATATAAGTTATACCTATATAATGCTATATATATATATAATATATATATATAATAATATACTACTAATATATATAGGTATATATTATATATAATATAGTATAGATATGACACAGTGTCACACTCACGGGCGGCCCTTCTCAAGGAGAGGACAAAAAAAATAATAAATTAAGTGTAAAACCCAGTCCAAGACCCTTGCCTATCGACGGATATCGTATGATCGTGCGCTAGACGTGAGCCTTAAAAGACGAAGAAAATTGAAAATACAGAAGAGTGCAAAAAATAATATTTTGCGGTGTGACCCTCTGAGAAATTCCGACCAGATCAGCAAGAAATGAATCTGAAAGCTGTAGACGAAAGGCAATCTAGATGCAAAAGAGAGGACAGGATTTGAAATTGAGTGGAAGAATTAGAGTCGAGCCATTGCGATAGAGTGAACAAAGTTAGATGTAAAGCTAAGAATATCGTTGATGAAAAGTAAGAAATAGAAATTGGAGAGTAGAACAAGAAGCCCTGAGGACACCACAATTAAACGAAGAATGGAGCAAAGAAAAGAGATCGATCCATCACAACCAAGAGCCGAAAGGGAAACGATCTGAATGAAAACTAGACATGAGTAAGACAAAGAGAAGGAGGGAAAATCAAAAGGAAGGGTAACTTCTTAGAGAATATTTACACGTGCCATTTTTTACCGGTCGCCTTTTGCATATGTCAAGGCCACCACACAAAACTGTCCCAGAGTTCCAAGGAAGAAGAAGCATAGTCACCGAGAGGAAAGGTATGTCACCAGTTGACGCGAGCGCGAAATTCAATATAAACTGAAAGAAAATTAGTTTATTATTCCAGATGATCCAGGAAGTGAGAGTAAATATTGGCTTCAAAGATTTTAGACAGAATACAATTGAGAGCATTGAACGATAGTTAGAAAGTTCCGAGCGGCTACCCTCTTCGGGATCTGCTGGGCATATGCGCACTTCAAAGTTCTAGCACTGATGAAAACTATTTGTTTCTAGGTACAGAGAGTAGAGTTGAACGAGGACAGGCGCT
This sequence comes from Trachelipus rathkii, assembly GCA_015478945.1. Lineage (NCBI taxonomy): Eukaryota > Metazoa > Arthropoda > Malacostraca > Isopoda > Trachelipodidae > Trachelipus > Trachelipus rathkii. The sequence goes on from JABUQX010057596.1 coordinate 7,354, forward strand.
AGCTCAGAAACACACTCCATCAAAACATAACGAGGAATGCCATCCGGGCCACAGCCATCCTGACGCTAATAACTCAGGAACTATTCACCCGTACATAAAAAATGACAGGTAGAGACAAAGGACACCTGAGAGCTAGGAATGAGAAAGGAAGAGGAGCCGAAAATCTTCCAGGTTGGGGGAATTAGATAATAAAAAGATTCATGAAGTATATAATAATAGTCACTATGATAGCTATATATAAGCGTATAGTATATAATAATTATATATATTATAGAATATAATATGTAATATATTATATATATATATATATATATATATAATATATATTATATATATATATATATATATATAGTATATATATATAGAAATCATGCTAAGTAAATACGCACGTTAATATATGTATATATAAAAATCCCTATATTTCCCTTTTACTGAGAGTAGGTTTTTGAACCACACCATCACGCTGATGGTTATAAGCTGGTCGTGTTACAGCCCGACCACAGATGAAAGCTAAAAGCAGACCCTGCCGTTATTACATACTGAAAATATTACTTCTTCAGAGTTAAGTAATATACGTACCGTCAATCTGCAGACAATTTGGCCAGATCCTCCGCTACATTCGGGTGTCAGGGGTCACCACAGGTTTAAGTTTAAGTATAGATTCGGATCTACATTGTATTATAGAAATCATGCTATAAATACGCACATTAATATATGTATGATACTCTCAAGAGCATCGCTATACTTTCACCTTTTATTGAGAGTGATGGGGTTTTGAACCCAAACCATCCTGATGGGTAAAAGCCGTGTGTTACCAACCGACACGATTGAGCTAAAAGGAAACCGTCGTTTACTCTGAAAGATACTTCTTGCCAGAAGAATAAGGGTACGTTCAATCTGAGTCGAAGTTTGCAAGTCTCCCCGCTCACACTCGGGTCAGGAGTCACACAGGGTTTAAGTTATAAATAACTAAATAATTATTTATAATATTATTAGTATAAATTATAATACAATATATTGTAAATACATATTGATATATAATATATATATGATTATAATGATATATGTATATAATATATTAATATAGAGAATATAACTAAATTTATTATCATAATATATATATATATATAATATAGTATATATATATAATATATATATATATATATATATATATATATATGATAATGATCTTGTAATACTGACAAATGCTCAGTTAGTTGTTTTAATTTATTGATGAAGTATTAGATATATATATATATATATAGTATATATATAATTATATATATATATAATATTAATATATATATATATATATAAGTTATATATATATATATATATATATATATATAGAATAATATATATATTATATATATATGAGCTTATCAATGCAAATGAAGGAACTAAAGTCTTCATTTGTTAAAAACAAAGAAAATCTAATGGGAATCACTACATATTTAATTAGATACAATCTGTTAAATATTATGATAAACAGGAAAAAAAAATAGAGCATTTAAATTATCATTATTCCGAATATTTAAAATAGTAAAATAATATATCTATTTTTTATAATTAAAACTTTTTATTTTAAAAATTTAATTAAGTCTGTTAATGGTGGAAAGAAATAAATAAAATATGTAGCTTATTAACTATTTTCAAATAATATGAATAATAATAAAAAAAAGAGAGTATTCAGTCATTGCGAATAGCAATAATAATATCGGTTAATATTGTTCCTCAGTTAATACTAACGCACATTCATTATTATTATATTATATTATATTATATTATTATTGATTATATTATTATTATTATTTTATATTATTATTATTCATTATTAATATTATTATTAAAATATTCTTTAATTATTGATTATTAATATTATATATAAATTATAATTCTGATATTCTTATTATAATATATTATGTATTTATTATTATATTATTATTTATTTTATTATTATATTATTATATTTATTCTATGATTATTATTATAATTATTATATTATTATTATTTATTATTACTTGATATATTAATTATTTATTAATGTTATTTGATTATATTTTTATATATTATTGGTAGATTATTACTGTATTAGAGTATTATTAGTAATTATTATCTGATTATTATTATTTATTGATACATTTTAAAATACACAACAATTACTTAAAAAATACTTCTCCTCTATTCTCTCTCTCTCTCTCTCTTCTCCCTCTCTCTCTCCTCTCTCTCTCTCTCCTCTCTCTCTCTCTCTTCTGAGCCTCTACATAGTTAAATAAGTTCTTAGAATATAAAGAATTTTAAATGTGTTGTAGATAGCAGTATGAAAATATTGGAGGCGAGTAAAGGGTGTCAAGAACTATATAAACTATATAATATATATAATATATTACGTTGCAAAAAAAATCCGGTTGATTTCCGAGCTTTTCAAGCAGATTTGTAGGTATTATTGTTTGTACTGTATTCTGTTTCCACGGCGATGTTTATTATAATCATCCGTAGTAGTAGTAGTAGTGTAGTAGTAGTAGTCGTAGTAGTAAGTAGTAGTAGTAGTACGTAGATACTAGTATAGTCACCTTAATATATATATATACTATAATATACTATATATTTAGATATTACATCCATGTAATATTTATAAATATTATATAATATATATATATAATATTATATATATTGCACCCGGAATAGTACCGTATTTGACTTTGCATGTCCTTCATATTATCTTTTTTGCATTATCTGGCGTCTTTATGTAGAAGTACATGTTAATCTGAAGAAAAAAGCTCTACAATATTGATACTACATATTTTACTATGTTGAATCTCCCGATAAAGATTCATGCTTCTAAGAAGTATATTTTATTCTATGTAATAATATATCAACATTTTGCAGTTAATTCTGATAAACCTACACCTTTATTTTTCAAATATTTGAAGATATCTTCGCCAGAATTGTTCCAAGATGACAATCCAACACGAAGAAATATGGATGGATCTTGTAAATTACTAAATTATTTTTAGAGTATAAATAATTAAAACGTTGAAATATTTAAACTACCGTAGCTTTACAATGAAAAACTAACTACATATTTAAAATCCTAGCACCAAAATTAGGCTAGTAGTAGGGTGTTAGTATCAATACAAAGAAAATTTTGTTCCCTGGTGTAAATATTATATAATTATATATATATATATGATATATAATTATATATATATTATATATATATACTAAATTATATATAATATATATACATTTAATATATATATATATATATATAATTATATATATTATATATATATATATATATATATATTATATATATTACTATATATATTATATATATATATATATATTATTATTATTATATATTATATTATATATATATATATTATTATAATATTATATATGCGTTTCGTGGGTTAAAAGATTAGGCACTATGAAATAGCAACAAAGGACCAGGATTCAAGATGATCTTAGGGTCAGTTCGTCCTAGATGTAAGTAAAATTATAATTAGTTGAATGTTTAGGTGTGTTGTTACTGGACAAAAATTATATAGGCTGAGCCAGCACGTATTCTTCAATGGGCTTGAGAAAACAAGGACCTTTCTTGAAGGAAGGGTCTTATGACAGAAGGGAAATTGCAAACTTTACGTCCTACTTTGGGAAGAACTTTAACTCTCTTCTCTCTCTTCTTCTCTCTTTTATATATATATATATTATATAATATTATATATTTATATCATATATATATATATATATATATATATATATATTATATATAATATATATAATATATATACTATAGATATATTATATATATATATATGATATATATGTTCATGGGTTTCCAAAAGTTACATTTTTGTATTAAACAATATATTGCAAAAATTTTGATAAAGACAAAACCCTACCAAAGCGTGCTCTTAAATTCATAAATTGTGAGAACACAAAAAAAAAAATTATATTAAGCTGAATGATCTGATGCAAATCTGCGCTGGAAAATCTTAAATTGAGGAGTAAAAATTACTATTTTCTTGTAATAAAATTGGAAATCTGGGGAAATCTTCTGTATCATTTGAATGGAAAATAAAACTCTCACCATTTTTTTTTTTTTCAGTTAACCCACCACTCACGGGCAGAGCCTAATTTGGAGGGAGGTGTGCTCCGAATTTTGTCTTCAACAAACAGGAGCCAAGAAGAGAATAGTTCACACTCACAAGACCGACCAGTGACGAACCTGGTCTCTCGCTATAGTTGGGCGGTGCTCTCCGCTGAGCTACGGACGCTAATTTTGGTGCTTGATAATTCCTTTTTGACCCTATAAGAGCCGACTCCGTCGAATGTCCATTCTTCTTATATTATCATTTTAAAATCCAAAAAAGTTGGTTTCATTTTATTTTATTTAACTTAATTAATGGATTGAACAGTCACACAATCTTGTGCTCCTTTGGTTGATGGATAGTTGAATAAAATTATTTTTTTAAATTTTTATAAAATTCTTAGTATTTAATTCTTTGTATTCTAAAATTTTTTGCTCAATATAATCAAAGTTCCACTCAGAAAAGCATTCTCCCACAGATCAAACTTGCTTGTCCCTCGTGCCGATCTCTTGTGTTTCTGGTCTCTTTTTCTTAATGCCTTTCTTCTAATCTTCTCTTTCTTGTCCACGTCTCTGTTCAGCTTGCGTCGTTCTCGACCGCAGTCAGCTCATTTACAGATTGCATAATTTTATAATAAGTAATGATGTAATGTGCTTTACACTCAGTTTAAATCAGCTTCGAAGCTTGAGTTGGGTCAATTAGCACTGAAGAATAATATCATTTCACAAATATTCAAACTCACTCTTGAAGATTTTCCCGACTTTTCAGGCCTTCTCTTTCTGATTAATATTCTGGAGAGTTCAACAACTGAGAACGTTATTTATTATGTTCGAGACATCTTTGGCGAACAAACTCTCGTTTCTGTTTTCCCTGCAGATTTGTTCATTTTCATCAGTAAGGCATCTAACTCTCCTAATGTCCGTATTTCTTGAGAAATTCAAGTATATATATATATATATATACTATAATATAATAATATATTATATATATATATATATTATTATTATATATATATATAATATATATATATATAATTTATATATATATATATATATATATAATACTATACTTTATATTATTATAAGTTATAATTACTATAATCCCTTAATATATATATATTTATTTTGTCACATCAAGCGCCATTACACCTTTTGCGCCTGAGCCTGTTGCGCCTGCGACTTTTGCCGGCCGGTGGCTGATGTTGCTAATATTTATTTGCAAATAAATTTTTAGTGCGACTAATAAGCAGCTTTTATTAGGAAGATAAACATTTGTTAATTTTTTGTTAATATTTACACCCTTAAACTAATATCTACAAATCCTCGTCCCTTCTCCATTGTCCTTGTGGTCCATGTTTTCCCCCAGGGAGGTGTTCAGCACCGAGGCTGAGAAGTTGAAAATTTCAGGAGCCCATATTGAATTTATTTTGTAGTTAAGAATACTGAACTAGATTATAGTATTATACTATTTATATTATATATTATATATATATTATTATTTATATAATATAAATAAATTATATATTATATATATATATATAAACATATTTATACATACTATATTATATCTAATTATAGTATATAACTCATATATATATAATATATATCTAATAATATATATAGTATATACTAAAATAATACTATATATTTATATATTAGTATATATACATGTGCGCTATGTTATATATAAACTAAATATAATATATATATTTACTTATATTATATATCGTATATATATTATTTCTTACTATGATATATATATTATTACTATATTATATATAATATATATTATATTATTTATATATAATATATAGTATATATCAATATATATATAACCGCCCCAACAACAGATGCTATATTGGTATATTATATATATATTATATATATATAATACTATATTATAATATATATATATTATTATTATATATATATATATATATATATATATATATATATTTATATATATATTATATAATTTATATATCCAATCTATCATTTCTTTATGCCAAAACCCACAAACATCTCATTCACTCCAAAATCATGTTGTATACTACATCCCAGTGAATATATATATATATTATAATACTATAATATACTTTATTTATATATATACCTTATATATATTATATATATTAATTATAAAGTTTTCATAATTGTTTAAGAATGATACAAGTTTGCCCCGCTTCTAAGTTCTAACTTTTAAGGGTACTAAAAAAAAAATGCTTTGTTCCTGATCATAGGCGCGGCTATAGGCACAGAGCCATTTGGCTAATGCGGCCTGCTTAGTCGCCTTTTTAAAATTGTTGCGCCTACGTGCGCCTTTGCGCACCTACATATTGATAGGGCGCTAGGCGCATAGGGCAAGCCCAGCTTCTGATATATATATAATATAGATATATAAATAATATACACTATATATATATATATATATTGATATAGTGATAATATATATTTATAGTATATATTATTAATATATAATAAACTATATATCCTTATAAATATATTACAATATATATATATATTATATATATATAATTCTCGCCTTGCCAAACTCAGGAGATTTCGGCAGAGGCCGAGAATAAGGTGCATTAATAGAGAGAATGGCGGGGGATTTTGTTACTGGGCGCCATGGTGTGACCACCTGGGTCCAAGGTATAACGCCTCATGTGACGATTTACCATGTTATGGTCTCGTCGCTTTGCGGTCCCATGAAGCTTCTAGGGTGGCATTTCTCAGATCTGTGACCGACCTCTATTCACCTAATAATGGTATAGATTATTGAGGGGCGGTAAAGGCTGGGCTTCTTTTCGACTTTTGTCATACTCTCCTACTGCTTTCTTTTCCGATGCTTGTAGCGCTCCTTTCTCCCAATCTTGGGAAAATTGGAAAGATTAAAGAAAGAAAGAAGAAAGAAAGACCATTTATATATATATATATGTATATATTATATATAATTATGTATATATATATATTATATATATATATTATTACGTTATTATATAATATATTATTATATATATATATATATATAAATATTAATATAAATATATTAAATATACTTATATATATATTTGTATATATATTATATATATTCTGATGCAGTTTATTGTTTACTTTCTAAATTTAAGTTTGCAAATTCTTAGTATGTTTGGAAATTATGCTTGCATTCATTATAAAATAATTTATTTATTACAGCCTCTTAGGGGTCGCTTCAGCCCAATGGTCTACATGCGTTGAACTTGTCATAGTGGTTTACGCTCGAATTCAGTTCAGGCGACTGGATAAAGTCTCATTTTGTCCCCGCTTTGAATGTGATTATCAGCGGGCTGTTGGGGAAGGAAGAGGAGCCAGATGACAAGCGCACGAGAGTATGTGTACTAACATGAATGACTTGTAATAGTAGTAGAAAAGTGGCAGTGGTGGTCACTAACACGAGAGCTTAGAAACAGGTGAGAAGGGGTGGTGGGAACCAGTGAAACCCTCAACGAGAGCACAAGAGCAGTCACATGTGAAGTTCAGAGAGAGGGATTGGTGCGGGGCCATGACTCGATGCACACTGCTGAGGAGGGTAAAAGCAGCCACCAAGAGCAGCAACAGAGGAGGGTGAAAACGACTCAGAAACCTATGTGAAGCATGAAAACATTCCTGGAGAGGAACAGAGGAGGGTAAAAATACCAACCAAGAGCAGCAGAGGAGGGTAAAAACGTCTCAGGAACCTACGTGAAGAATGAAAATACCCACGGTGAGAAGCAGAGGAGGGTAAAAACTCCTCAAGAACCTACGTGAGCAAGGGTAATGTACGCTCATGGTTTTCGACCATGCGCGTGCGTACGTACACCTAAGACGGTAATGAACGCACATGGTCTTCGACCATGTGCGTGCGTACGTGCGTACGTAAACCTAAAAATACCCCAACGAAAAAGCCTGACGTCACCTTGGCCCAAAAATACACCCAGGAACCTACGTGAAATACCAAAATACCGTCCCTACTTACGTTGGGAAGGGAAAATACCCACCAAACTGTTTGGGGGTAAATACCACCTTCATCGCTCCGATATGATATACTACTATGGGCATAGATTCATATCATCGACAGGAAAAATAGTCGACAGGTTTGACACTTTTTTTTTTAAAAAAAAATCCGTCGAACATCAGTTTGAATAATGTATCGCCGATTTGGCCATATTTCAATTAATTTTATTGACGATTTTTCCCTTGAAGCTAGTCCCAAATCGTCGACAGTTCAAACGGTCAACTTTTTTAGAAAAAAAAATGTCGATCATTTTCCCTAACAGTTTCAATGTGTCGACCGTTTGAACATTTTGTTAAAATAATATGTCGACGATTTGGGCATCATACAAATATATATATATTTTTTTTTATTTAGAGTTTCAGTAAGTAACCCAACAAAACTTAACCTAACCTAACCTGGATGGATCGATGAAATTAAAATTAGGCTTATATTTGTCAAAAGATGTGTCGACGATTTGGACACCTTATGAGAAAATGTTGTCAACCATTTTCTTGTCGACGCTTTGGACACCTTTTGAAATTTTTTTAATGGTATGTTGACCCTCTTCCCTGTCGACGATTTGGGTTAGTCCCACTTCCCTTCAGTTACAACGTGTCCACCTTAGGCAGAGCATGAAATTTTAAAAATGTGACGACCATTTGGCCAATATTCTTTTTGTTGAGTCAACCAACCAAGCTAAGCTTAACCTAACCTTGCATAGCTCTACTGCCAGCAACTACTGCTACCGTCTTCGGCGGGCTCTATGAATCGACGTTCTCGAAAACCAATTAGTAACCAAAATGGTTTCGACGTTGCCGTAAATCTGCTCTAATTCAAGGGTATGGATAAATGTTGGCATATATATATATATATTATATATATATTCATTATATATATATAATATATTATATATTTTAAATTGTGATAAATAATATACTGTTTGCATCGTGTATTACATATATATACGTGAAACCTATGAAACTCTACCTATATAAATCCAAATACTTTATACTATATTTATTAATATTATATATAGATATATATATATATATATATATATATTATATATATTACTATATATAATTCAACATTATATATATATATATATAATTATATATATATTAATATATTAATATATATTATATATATTATATATATATAATAAAATATAATATAACTAAATATATTATATATATGTGACTATATATATATATATTATATATTATATGTATTAATATATATATTTAGGTATATATATATATATATATATATTTATTTATAAGATGAATATATATATAATATATACTATATATATATTATATTATAATATAATATATATATATATAATTTATATATTAATATATATTCATTATATAATAGATATATAATATATTATAATATATCTAATACTTTATAATATACGCTAATATATCATAATTATATAGTATATATTATTAAGTATGTAATTACTTAATAATCTGGCTCCTCTCATACTGATGCAGGAGGGGAGGAGACCAAAACATTCAGTATTCTAAACGATCTCGAACAGTTAATTAAGAACCTACACATATATATACCAGATCGTCCTAACCATTTCTTGGAATACACTTGATTTATGTTTCACCACTAATCCTCCCATATAAAACACCATTTTCCCTCCTATCGGGAACTTGTGACCACAATCTTGTAGCTTTTAATTTTAAAAATTTTTTTCTCCAGCGCTTTCGGGCCCCAACGTACTTTCTGGCACTTTATCGGTCATTGGGGGGCGTTTCTTTGCAAACGTATACGTGGTGTGATATCTTTGTGCTGGACTCAGGATGGATGCTTACGCTCTTGTTCTGAAAAAGTAAGGCCGTAATCGTCGAGGTTATTAGCGGGTTCATTCCATCTTTACAACTAAATCTTTTTCTCCACCAAATCCATGATTCGATGGAGAATGTTTCTCGCTCCATTCAGGAGGAGACATTGCCTATCGGGCAGGAAAAATTCTTTTCTCCTATCACCTTTACTAATTTTCCATTCTGCTCAGAATCGTTGCAGGCTATTATTATTCGACAGGCTAAGCGCGCTTTCACCAAAAGAGAAAGTGCGACAACCTACTTAGCTCACCTAGCTTGATAAAAGATTTTTTGACCTCTTGCAAATATCTCTAAGTAACATTTTGAAATCTGCTTTAATTTCACTTATCGCTCTGACGGGTTCTGTTGGCTAACTTCCTACTGAAAACGTAATCTTCTTACGCCCTACCTTTTTATCTAATTCTACCCTGGATGATTCCGGAATCCCTCCTCCTCTATTCCTTCACCTCTCAGGTTTCCTATGCCTATTCCCGCGATTACGCATGATCGGGTGCTTGGGATTCTGAGATCTATGAAGTAGAAGCTAGTGGCCCGGGAATGGCATTCCTCTCGCATGTTTGAGGAGATGTGCTTCTGAAGTGACCCCTTTTCCTCGTTCAAACTCTACTTCTATCGCACTTAATACTAGTACATTTCCTCAGTGTGGAGCGCGCATTTGTCCAGCCAATCCCGAAAAAGGGGGTAGCCGCTCTGATCCTTCTAACTACCGTCCTATAACTCTCACTGGTATTCTATCTAAAATCTTTGAAACTCTCTTAACTCTCATTTCTGGATCATCTGAATGTCATTCCCTTCTTTCAGGTCACCGTGTGGACTTTCGACGCTCGAGGTCAACTGGTTGACATACTTATCCTATCTAACTGATTATGCGTCTTCTGCCCTTAGGGACCTATGGGGAGTCTTGTGTGGTGGATCTCGACTATCAAAGGTTCTGATCGAGTATGGACATGCGTCGCTTACTCCTCTACAGCTCCTTCTTTGGGTTTCCTCCTTCTCTTTAACTACTCTTGTCAATTTTCTTTTTCTGGTCGCTCACATATCAGCAGTCGTTGATGAAGCGACTTCCTTCTCCTTTTCCTGTTAATTGTGTGGTCCTCAAGGTTCTGTTTTAACTCCAACTTTACTCTCTTACTTTTTTCATCCACACGACCTAACACTGAGATTATTCTAACTCCTGTTCACTCTTTAGGCCGACGACTCAACTCTCCATTTTCCACTCATTTTCAAAACTGCTCCCTCTTTTGCATCTAGAGTGCCTCTCGTCTTCTGTTTTCCGATTCTATTCTTGCCTACCTGAGATGGATTTCCCTGGTGGTGGCCAGCCGAACCTGGAAAATTCAAACTCTTTGAAAACTCTCAAACTTCTTTATATCTCCTTCTCATAATGTTACCTTTCTAACTTCCTATTTATTCGTACGGTTCTAACGTCCTCACCTGTTGACAACATTAAACTTTCTTGGCGTCTGACATAAACAAAAACACATCTGATCTGTGAAACCCATATCACAATGGTGCTAAGGTGGTCTAAAGGAGAGCTGGAGTTTCTTTCAGGTTGCGGGATTGTTTTCTTCTGCACAGTTACTCCAGTTATGAGATAAGGGCCTTATTCGCCCTAGTTTGGAGTACTGTTCTCACATACTGGGGGAGCTCGGATCCACCCCTTCTATTGGATAGAGTTGAGTTCAAAGTAAGAGACTAATAAACTGTCCCGTTACTTTCAAAACTCTCTGACCCTCTATCTCTGCGACGTGACGTTGGCGCACTATCTCTTTTCTATAGGTAACTTCAACGGTAGATTGCCAGGGGAGTTGCCGCGACTCGCATTCCAACGCTCCTATGCTGCTCGCCCTTCCCGTAATACAAGGGTGCCCATGCTCTCGCATTGAATTCGCGTGAGCAGCCGAAAATCCCAGAACTCGTCGTGTGGCGCCTTCCTATCTTTCCAGCGCATCTTTGTTAGCTGGAACTCCTTTCCATCTTTTGTTTTTCCAATTGTATTATCTTCACCCCTCTTTAAAACCCACGTCTGCGCTCAACTAAGAGATTTGCGTTAGGCGTGGGTGGGTTTTCATGTATTTTATTTCCAGCCCCCTCCTTAAAAAGGGCCCTGCCCATGAGTGGTTGGTAATTTGTTAAATAATATATATATTGGATATATTATATATAAAATAAAATAATTATTATATATTATATATAATATATTATATATATAATATATATATATTTATAATAATAAAACTATATAAACTTGTAAATGATATACCAGTAATATAATATATATATATATACTCATACTATAATAATTTATTATATAATATAAAAATATTCTATATATATAGTTATATATATTATATTATTATTTATATATTTATATTATATATTATATATATGTGATATTATATATATTATATATTATAATTTACTCTCAAACTAAAATTAAAATTAAATACATAATTTGGCCTAAAATCTTTGTCTCTACGATATGGTCATGACAATAGTTCATGTGTGCGACATTTGGTGGACGAAATTTAAGAAATGTGTTGTCAACCCATAATACTGCTTAAAAACGTATAAGTCGAATGTTTTTGGTATCAAATCGTGTCAAAATTTATTTTAACAGCAGTGTCTGGCCGATTTAAACATGAATATCCCGATGTTGCGTGCGCTACTTCCAGAATAGATGTTATATACTAATTAAATATAAGGTTTTATTCTCAAGCCTCATATTATTTATATTTGTACTTATTTTTTAAATGTTCTTGCTATATCGTTGTAATATGGAGAGTATATATATATGATATATATTAATTTATATTAATATATAATTTATAATAATAATATATATAAATGAATTTATAATTTTAATATACTATGTACGTGAACTCAAGTCACCAATACTAAACAATTACCCAAAATATTGCCATAGTAGTGAAGGCAAAAAAATATTTAACGAATTTTTTTATTTTAACCTAAAGTGCATTAAGAGAGCGAATAATTACAGCACTGAACATGTATAAATTCTTTCCCTTATAGTGCAATGTACATAAGTTAGGACAATCATTAAAACTGTAAATGGAAAGAAAAACGTGCTCGGCTTACCTTCATCTTTACCAGCATAATTTGATACATCTGCAGGAGCCATTTTAATGATTTTATTACAGTATATAAATTTAAAATATATTATATAATATTATAATATCCTTTAAAGACCTGATAATTAATCAAAATGTTTATGATTAAAAACAGCTGTTACCTTGCTTCGCAAAAATTATTATAAAATAAACTTTTCCACCTCGTCCAAATTAAGGAACTCATTAATGTATCTTATAATTCTTATCTAATCTATGAGAAATTTGGGTGGTTTACCATGGTTTAGTGTAAAATTTTGTATGGATGCTGTACCACTCATCTTTCATTTAAAAACTAGAGTTCATATCCACTTTAATAACATTTATAATTTATTTATCTATTAATTTAATTTATTAATTAATTTATTTTTTTTAAATTTATTATTATATGTGTATGTGGATACAATTTTATTTTGATTATCCAATTTCAATTTAAAAATCATATATTAATTTATTTTATTTTTTCACTTTCTAATTTATTCCATTCCTTTTTTTTTATTGCAGCTTATTTTCTTATATATATATATATATATATATATATATATAGTAAGCTATATATAATATATATATATATAATATATATAGATATATATGATATATATATAATATATATAATAATATATATATATATAATACAATATAAAATATATATATAAAAGTTATATAAAGTTTAAATAACCGAGCTCCTTCAAGGCGACATCACCAAGGTGATGTCGCCTTTGTAAGGGAGCCCGGTTGTTTTATAAACTGTTATCAATCCAACTTTTTTTTGGTTTGATGATACTAAGTCGTGAAGCATATCGGGTATCTTGTCCTCAGTCGCAACATGGCGGGGGTTCAATCCCCGGAGACGGCAGTTAATTCTTTACCTCCCCATTATATGTCAATTGTTCTTAACATGCTTATTATATGTTTTAACATGTGGGTACAAATGATATAGACATAGAAGGTCAAGAGAAATTAATAGCAGATTATAGGAGATTGAGTCAGAAGATGAAAGCTTAGTGAAGAATGGTGCATGAGTTTCTGGGATTTTGTACCGAGGTTATGGTTAGGTCAGGAGATGGGGTATAGGGCTTTAGTGGAGAAGCTGAAAGAGCTTGAATTATTTTTTCAGAAAATAGTTAGTTTTTGGATGTGGGAGAAATTGTCTGGATAAGATCTTGCAGACAGGAATGGAGTTCAACTTGATCGGTAAAGGTGTTGGGCTTTTTAAGCACGTTCTTTATCAGTTTGGGACTTGGAGACTTGTGTTATGCAAAAAACTAGGTAGAAGTGGGGGTGATGGCTAAATTCGGGATACGAATAATAAGCAATGTAACGGTAATAGTGGTGATATAAATAAAACTAGGTTGTACAGACCAAAAGGATGATAGCATAAAAATATGCAGCATTTCGAATATCAATAATGCGTTTACACAAATGCTTATAGCCTTAGAAATAAAAAGATAGCTGATTAGTGTATATCATCAAATGTACGAATCTTGACGGATTATTTGCATACTGTGAGGCATGGTAATGACTGAATTGTATGAAAGACTCCGTCAAGGAAATATGAATAGACGGTTAGTTTCCACTTATTTTATATCTAGCGTAGAGGGAAAGAAGGTGGGGGTGTTGTGGCGCTTTTATATAAAGAAGCAAATACTTCGAAAGTCTGGATTAAATACTGCCTTTATCAGTGAATCGTAATTTTCAAGTTTTTATTTTTATAATACTGTTATGTTAATTTAAATCATAAGAATTAGGAGCAGTTTTATAGACTCCTGGCCAGAGTCCAAAGAATTTAGACTCAGAAATATGGGTAAAAGAAATGAGACAGCAGCACAGTAAAGAAAAGGATAGTCATAAGGGTATTTTAAATTTCCTGGCAGCTAATGGGAAGTCCATTGTCTTAATAGCGCGGACCATAGGGAGTTCAGTTTTTATAAACTGTGTTACTAGATAACCTTTTGAGCCAGATGGCCCTATAACCCACAAGACACGATGCACTATTAAACCTAATATTTAACTAACGATGATAATGTATGGTGGGGTCCAGGTTAAGAGTTGAAGGAGTAATTTAGGACTTAAGTTGACAAAATATAATTTACGATTTAATAAAATGTGATGATCTTGGCCCAAAGTTGCAAGTAATAAGGAAAGGATCTTAGATTTCCGAATGGTGATTTTACCAAATTTCAACCAATTCTAATTTTAAATTATTAATCAACACTTCATAAGAGGTTATACTTTTAAGCAAAATTTAATTCTAATTCCAACAGCGATTCTCAAAGGTTTTATATATATGTATCTCTTTATTGAAAAGGAAGACCATATTGGGGATTTATTGTCTAAAGAGAGAGAATTAATGAAAAGCGTAGATGGTTTAAAATATTCAAGGGTATATAGTAGTTGATGATACGAAAATTATAGGAAAAAAAGAAACAAACTTATAAGCAGTCAATAAGAAAGGCAAAAGAGAGGTAGAAATTAAGTTAATTTAGCAAGGAATAGTAAAATAAGAACTGAAGAAGTTATATAGCTTTAATAATTAAAAGTAAGAATAGAACAATGGTCCAAGTTAAAATTGATGCAATTTAGTGATTTGCATATAAGGTCGTAGGTCGAACATTACAATGCTCGATTGTTTGCTTCAGTGTTTACCAGAGAAAAGATTAGACAATAGTTTGGAGACTAATCTAGCTCTGTATGCATGTAACAAAGAGACTTACAGAATTTTGGAATTTGATCGCTAAAAGATATATTAAACGTTTATTAGACCATAATTGATCCAGGTAAAGCTGCAGGGCCGATGGGATATATGGTAGAATTCTGAAAGAGGGGAGTATCAGCATTGCAAAGGCACTGTATTTGATTTTAAGCGACTCTCATAACATGTTGGATGAAGGTACTTAGATGACATGGAAAACGCAATATGTTTGTGCCCTAATTTAATAGAAAGGTAGTAAAGAGATTTGGGAAATGATAGGCCAGTTAGCTTAACATTCTCTGGTTGTAAAGGTCTGGAAAAGTTATAAACCGGTCATATAGAGAAAATATTAGAAAGATAAAGGTATGTATGCTCCCACAACGGTTTCAGAAAGGTAGGTCATGCAGACAAACCTTTTAAGAAATTTAGTAAGACATTACTCGACTGCATTACCTCGAGGAGCATCCAGTTGATATGATATATTGTAGACTTTAGTAAAGCTTGTTGATAAGGTTCCCCACATAGAGGCTCTGAAATGAAAAAGGGTACTTGCAAGTGGTGATAAAGGTGGACGTGTACAAAGCTGGTTGATTAAAGAGTGTGCGAAAATAGAAAACAGTGTGTAGCAACTAAATGGGGATATCATCAGGGAAAGTAAGTGAAGAGTGTTGTCCCACAGGTTGCAGTGCTGGGGCCACGTTGTTCCTCATAATATATTTAGAAATGATTTAGAGCAGGCACTTAAATGTAAGGGTTCAAGTTTGCAGATGATACTAAGCAAAGTGCCCACCTCAGTTAGGAAACGTGAAGGATGCATAAAAGATTCAAAATGAGCTTGATAAACTTTTGGGTGGGCAGATAATATGGACAAATGAATTTTAATAGTAAAATAGTGTAAAGGTTCTCACCAGTTTACTCAATAGAAAGTTTAACTACGAATATTGGAATGGGGAATTTGGGCTTGAGTTCTGTGGACCAAGAAAAAGATTTAGGTGTGATTAATAAAGCAATAATTTTGAAAGTAGCTAATCAGTGTTTTGGAAGCTAGAAATATAAAGCTAATAAGATGCGGGCATAATAAATCGCAAATGTTGTTTACAAGAGCACGGAAGTAATAAGTAAACTGTATAATAGCGTTGTTAGGCCATTAATAGAGTATTGTGCACAAAGTTTGGGCCCCAAAGAAAGAAAGAAAGACCTTAGATATGCTAGAGAGAGTGTCAACGTAGAGCAACCATAGGAATGACTTTCTGGTTGAGGTAAGAGCTATGAGAGAAGGCTGAATAGAGTTAGGAATGTTTTCTCGTAGAAGGCGATTCTCAGAGGAGATATGATACAAGTCTAACAAAATATTTACATCTTATTGATATTTAAACGGAGACCAATAAATTTTTTCATAGTAGAACATGACAGGTGACCAGCTGGGGCATAATAAGAAGAATTAAGAAGAAAGTTGCCATCTTGATAATGGAAAGCATGCATTCAGTAAGAGGGTTGTTAAATTTTGGAATCGTGCCAGAGTGAGGTTGTTGAGTCGGATCGATTACAACAGTTAAGAAAGCGGTAAATTCGTTTATGGATGGGTGTGGTATCATATAATATATTTACACGAAGCCAAATTGGCGGGTTTTAGTTTTAGTAGTTAGTAAGATGTAGACTGCATGTGCGACCATAACTTAGTTATTTACATTCACATGTTTTGGGGAAAAGTGGTTTGGGTATCCATATATATATATATAATTATATATATATATCTATATAATATATATATATATATAATATATAATATTAATATATAATATATATATATATATTATAAGTATATATAAGTATATATAGATATATATATATAATATTATATATATAATATATATATATATCATTATTTTTGACTAAGACAAATTGGTGATTTGTAGTTACAGAAAAATTTGACAAGAGCCTATGGGTCTTGTGGATTTGCCATGAGCATCGTTTGGAGTGTTGGATGGGACAGTCGCGATTAGGCCATTCGTGCTCTTACTGTCTCTATATTCTTAATGTCTTAATATATTAGCCTTACCTGGAATTGTTGTTTTTTCAAAGATTTTACTCTTTGAGAAGCTCTTATAGCCCTAAGATAACTCAGCCTTGAGGCTTTTGTAAAATTAGCACTATTAACTTAGTAGGTAAATTGAGGAATAGGGTAAAGAGAATAGAGATAGGTTGATGGTAAAAATATTTGAAAAGAATATGAAAAACTAAGAAATTTTACCTCCAAATCCTAAACATTTCTGATTATTGAATTTTGAATTTTACACGCGCGACAAATTCGGACCGCTCTTAAGTCAGAAGTCCTCATTGTTTTTTGGCATCTAGTGAATTCTGTCAATTATACCCAATATTGGCAAAGTACAAAATCCACTAAATAATATAACATAATATAAATTTACTGCATATATGACTTTTTTATATCTTACATCTAAATACAGTCCTAAAATAAAATAAAATAAAAGAGACATATATGTGGAAGCATATAATAGTTTTTATATATATATGAGTTTTTATATCCTACATCTAAATACGATTGGAAAATAAAAATAAAATAGAAGAGATATATAAGTGAAAGTATATAATAGTTTTTATATAGTGTATATATAATTTTGTAATATATTAACAAAACTTAGAGCGTGTGTGTCTGGTTTGCATATTTATTTAAACAATATATAACTGTTTGTACAAGATTTGCATGTTGCATGTATATGAGTTGGGTTGGGATATTATCTACTTTAGTTTGACTGGGACAGTATCGACAGACCCATGTGGCTTCTTTATTTAATGTACTATATTATGATATGTGGTCACTCTATCATGGGGTATTTTTTTTAAAAAAAATACTACAGTATACTGTAGTCCAAATAAACAAAATAATCTGGTTCCACTTTGTCAGCACAATTAGTAATAAACTCTAAGAATTCCAATTGATTTTTTTGACGAGTTCTACCTTTCCTAAACCATGTTGAGAATTATAGAATGTTTCGGTATCATATTTTCAATAATCTTTATAATATAAGGTTTTAAAAAAGTGATATATAAGTACAATTGTGAATCTAAATTAGCCTTACCTGAATTTGTTTGTTTCAAAGATTTTTTGCTTCTTTGAATAAGATCTTGATAGCCCATAGATAACTCTGGCTTGGTTTTAGTAACTACACTCTAAAAATCTTAGTTAAGGGTTAATTGGCTGATTAGAGTGAGAACGGTAAAGAGAATGAGATAGGTGTAAGTGAACATATTGAAAGGAAATAAGAATTACTCATACCTTTTTACATTTGATTAGTTAAGATTTGATTTACACAACAGCGAAACTAAATGTACCCTCTGCTTTGAATAGAAATCTCGCAGTTTGTGAACTTTTGAGTGAAATTCTGGGTCAACATATCGAAGGGACAAAATTTTACTTCATAACCTAACAATTATTTCCTGTAATATTATGCTAATAGTTTCAGATATAGGAAAAAAAATACTATAGCCTACATCTAAATACTAAAATAAAACAAAATAGAAGAGATATATGTGGAAGTATATGATAGTTTTTATATTTTCCCACTGAAGAATTGCAATGAAAACATTGCAATTAAACAGAATTAAAAAATTTTACATATAAATAAGATAAATTCCTGCGAAGGAATTCTTGACACTTGACAAGCAGCCTGTCTAAGTGGTCTTTCTTGACTGAATTGAGCTGAGCCATTTGATTCTGTGAGAGTCAAGTTGAGGTGAATTTATACCTGAAGTTGAAGGTTGACATCTACAATAGCAGTATCACTATTACTTTGAAGAACTGAATTTGAATTTGAGGGGTCAACTTGACCTGTATTATCATTGTTTTGACCATCTGACTTGGAGAAGTCACTTCTTATTTGAGCATCAGCTTCTCCACTGGAGAAAGAGTGGGTAATAGATAACTCCATTGGGTAGAGATGACAAATAGAATAACACAGTTTTTGTCAATCTCCCTTTTTTTAATAAGCACACTTCCTAATCTTATCGTCATCACCACAATGACTTCCAGAACGCTACCCAAAGCCAGAAGGGTCTAGGTTATTAGGTGTCTGAATCAGAACTATATTTCCAACCTTAATTCTGTTGTTCCACTCTGATAGAGACTTCTACTAGTCTGGCGCAAATTTGATAGGTAAGACTCATACCATAATTCCCTGAAAGTCTCCAAACCTCTTCCTTAGCAGTTAGAGTTAAGGCTAAGTCTGTTGTGAGGAGGATAGTTGTTTTCCATATTGGGGTGGAAACTTCATTGAATATGAGGTTTGAATTTCTACAAGGCTTCTAAAAAGAATTCGGAGCAATAATTTCCAAATCATTTTCTGATGAGCCATAGGTTAAAAGTCTTGAATTGATAACATTGGTGATATCGTTGAAATACTTGTTAACACGTTGAACCAGTAGGTTAAGGTTGCTTTACCTGTATTTAGTAGAGACATCCCTTATGTTCGTATCATTCTCGTCCCCAAACTGATCCCACCCACTGGAATAGATTGGAATCTTGTAATGTGTGATGTTATTGATACGCATATGTTTAGAGAACATATATCTAAAGACAAAGATTCTAACAGTATATTTCCTACCTTGTTTGAAATCCCTGGCATTATCTGAGTACAAATTGTACTCTATTGGTTATAATTTTTGTAAAATCTTGTAAATAAAGTAAAAAGGATCAGTGGACATATCTGGAAGGGACATCAACATGACTAGCTCTGATATCTAAGGCAGGTGAAAATTAATAGATTCATTTTTTGAAATTCCTTATCATTAATCTTACACAGAGATGTCCTGTAAAAT
Organism: Trachelipus rathkii; assembly: GCA_015478945.1. Classification (NCBI taxonomy): domain Eukaryota; kingdom Metazoa; phylum Arthropoda; class Malacostraca; order Isopoda; family Trachelipodidae; genus Trachelipus; species Trachelipus rathkii. Next base: position 27,980 of record JABUQX010057596.1, read on the forward strand.
CCACACCAGAATGCTCAAAAGGACGCCAACAATAATAACCACTTCTATGATGAGGAAGATTAGTCATTTGTGGATATTTAAAGGGTATACTTGTAAAGGTTTTGCATACATAAGGCAGTTGATCAAAACATTTCTGTACAGGCCTGCTGCGCCTTGGTAACCAGTAAGCCATGTAGCTCTGATAAAATTGTAAAGTGGTGTGAAGTCTACCCAAGTGTTACATCTTGAAATGAAATCTCTTATGATCAATCTAAGTGAGATGAGATTCTTGTCCAAGAAGAATTGATTTATCACATCACAATTATATTAATAGTGTCCTTGCAATAGTCTATCTTTTTGGGAACTTGATTAGGCCTTATCAGTCTGATGATGAAGTAAGTTGATTGACCAGCAGGGTAATTTCATCTTTTTAGGATTTTGGAGAAATAATATCTCTTTAGAAAAACAATGCGCTGCATTATCTTCAAGCCAATAGAGTGGGTGCTTTCTGAATCACTAAATCGTTCATCCAGCCCTTCACTCCTGCAATGGCATATCTTTTTTTCTTTTTTTTTTTTTTTTTTTTTTGATATTTTTTTGAAGTTACTGTTATAAAGCTTCAAGGTATTGCTGAGAAATCTTTAAATGGAACTAAATTTTTACAACCACAGATGTGTTACACTGTAAAGTCTTTTCCTTATTGGCCTCAGACAAACATTTAAGTTTCCTAAAGGCCATTGAGATTGATCTAAAAGAACTCCACGAGACCCTGTAAGCCATAATGGCAATTTTGAAAGAAAGGTAGAGGTTGTAACACCTTTGGTAATCAGATCTGCTTGGTTTTCAGCAGTATTGATGTAAGCAAAGAAATGGGTACTTTGTACTCTTGCTCAACTTTTTTTTTGATTTGATGAATTTCTTTGAGCCTATTATTTCAAAAACATTTTTATTTTTTGCTCTTCCAATAGGAGCCATGAAGGGACAATTTTGAGCATCTACAAACACCTTTATGTTTTTGAACTGAATACAAAGGAAAATTCTGATAATATTGAGTTTGATAACTTTTGAGAAAAATAGAGACACCAGCAGAACACAACTATAAAAGAGGGCAAAGCCTAGCAATCGAGCACGCTGGGCCACCTTGCCTTTGGAGTATATTTAAATTAGAACTTTGACCATACGTATTAAACGACAAAACCTAAACAAAGATGAAGCATCCAAATACAAAATAAAGAGTGGGAGGAGAAAGGTGAGAAAGCACACTTTTTCAATATTGAATATTATGTAATTTATTTAAATCTGAGCATAGTGAAACAGGAAACTAAAACATCAGCAGGGTACCTTTTTCTCATTTGAACTGCAAGGTAAATTGCCATAAATTCCCTACCGAATGACCTCTTAAAGGTACGGGTAAAAAGATATTTAAAGGTCAAAAACATGTGGAGCACAGCAGATAACAACAAATCTTTTGGTATTTGATAGCAATTTGTACGAAATTTGTGTCTAGTTTTAACTATCTGTAAGAGATTAAAAAGATAATCCCATATGAACTTCATCTCTGATGTCCTGATGTTGGAACTGTCTATCCCTCTTCTTCCAAACAGTTCTTAATTGCATCATTTATTAGAGTCCGCAATTTGCTAAGATGGAAACCACCATCTTCCATTCTTTTGTTGCATTTCAAAATAAAGTTCTTTTAAATGTTGTAGATCATGCCACTAATAATTAAATATCAAAACAAAAAAATTTTGAGTATTGTAGTACATGCATCATCCTCAAAAGACTGAGCATGATGCTTAATGATATAATTGAAGGATTAAAGGTGAGGATGTGAAACCAAAAAGCAATGGGGTTAAGTATCGAAAGCCGTTTAATTGACCATTTACTGTTTGCAAACAAAGCTAAAACGTTGCGGTCTTCGATAGATTTTAACTTAATCTGAAGGAAGGCTTGCTTAATGTCCGCTAACTTGACAAACTGATTTGATCTGAAACCGGAATAAATGACCCAACAAGGAGACATAAGATCTGGTCACGTATAGGCCTGCCTCATTTAGAGATGGAAAAGAGTTAGTGTTAAGAGAACAGTTAAACACAGCGCCTGATCTTTGTTGATATTGTTCATACCAGTTTTTGATAACAAGGTTCTGTGAGGAACCCAAAATATTATTTTTATACTCAGGAGGGAGATAACACTGAATTCTTTCAATCATACACTCGTAGCTAATGTTGCTTGAAAAGACATCAGCATATAGCTTAACTAAATCTTACTTCCAAATTTAGAACCCTATTCAAGCCTGCAAGAGCAATGTGTATAGTTTGATCTGGCAACAAGGAAGTTTAATCTCAAATCCATTGGAGATCTGTGAGTAGAATATTTCACGTCTTAACGACGAGCTCTATACCACCTTGTCGTGGATTTTTCATCTGTGTGCCTGAGATGAGTCAGTCTTCATATTTAAATTATTATTCATCACTTACCTTACTATTTCTCTCTAATTTGAACATGTTTTTCTAATCCTTGCTCTAGTGCCTCGAATTATCTTATAATGTGGCTTAAGATTAAAAAATAAGAAGTAACAGGGTGTTAAAGAGCTGCATTAACTCAAAGTCTGGTTTAACCTGCAATTGATTTGAATTATGATTATGATTTTTGAACAATTGATGATGGATTTGAAACTCTTATTCTGACTATTGTATATAAAATTAGTAATTTCCCAAATGGAAGTAATAGAACATCTCTTAACTTAAAAGCAGATCCAATCATCATTTAATCAATCTAGTTGAAGGAAATACGCTATAAAGCGATGCCAATAAGGCATCCAAATCGTAAAAGTGAAGTTATTAGACTCTTTTATCACGCCAGAAGTCAGCGCATTTTGTATAGATTGATTTTTTAATTAATTAGAGCGCCTGATCTACGAACTTAATCTCGTAACTTAATTTACAGATCCTCATCAACCAAAAGAGGAAGGGGGAAACAAGACTGGTCCATATATGACATCAAGAACAGTCTCCTTCAAAGTGCGGGTGCTAATACCTAAATAAGTTTTATAGAGAAAAACTGAAGTGTTAGATCGGTTACAGATAATAATTTGAGTTTGTCCAGCACTTCTTTTAGAAAGGTAGGATCCTCTGTGAGCCACAGTCCGACTAGGCATCGAAACTGAATGCCGAAAACTTTAACCCCTACCAATCCTTAATAGTAAGTTGATGGCAACAAATATAAATGGGTTCTCTGATTCTTTAGTTACATTTGTGAGGGTGGAACTTTTCCCTTGCTTACAAAGAGCTGTAAATATGACTTCTTTTATGCAAACTTGGCAACTAAAAAAAAGTTGCTCAAGTCCAGGACACTGATCTGCAATATGTTTTTTACTTGTGCAATTAAGGCCAAAAGTTCTGTCATTACACCTTTTAATTCTTAACTCAAAGGTTTGATAAACATTGCAATGTCATCTCATGACCTTTGTGATGAGACAAAACTTACAAGATTTTTGCTTACTAAAACGCATAAGATTAATAGAATTAATCATACTATGAGAAGAATCATTTGCAATCACTCCGAAACATGTTTGTTAGATTTTTAAATGTGCTGCAAGCAGAATTGAGTCAGCCTATTATTGTAAGTATTGGGTGCAATTCGTCATTCCGGCGCCTGCAATTCCAAATTTAAAATAGTTTTTTATCCTAAAGGACTTTTATATTTTTTAAATTGAATTTTATTAAGGGAATTGATTGAAATTTTGACCTTTATTATGATTTGACGTTTTTTAACAAATATTTTGATAACTTCATTATACACTATCGAATTATTTGATTCAAATCAGGGGATTTGGTATTCATCTTGCCGAGTAATTGTCTTTGACTACCACATTAGGTAAATAGTTTGAATAAACTAGGTGCTAAAGACTATACTACATCCGTAGCCTGCCTCAAGATTATTGGAGGTTATAACTCTCAAGTTCATATATAATGTTCTGATATCCGATGTTAAAAGTAAACCCTAGTCGAATTATATGTTGGGTCAAATACTGGTTTTGAACACAGACTTGATTTTTTAATGATTCATCAATGATGGAATTTTTTCGCCTAGAAAACTCTTTGTCTATAAAGTTCAAGAAGCCTATGATACTTATTATGCGACTAATTAGATTAAGATTCTGATCAAAGAGCGACAATCCCTTTAATTTATTTTTTAAGCAGTGAGGTTTAATGTGGATTCACTTAAATATTTCTGTAAATCTAAGGAACTCTTTAATATCTTGAAAATAAAAGTTTTATATAGCAAACTTATCAGTTTCATTGCCTCCAAAGAAACCAACAATCTATAGCTCTAAGAAGAGATTCACTGAAATGAGAGCAAGTATTTTTGGAGGGTGGCATTTTGATCCCCTTTTGATTTTAATTCACTTAATTTTGATTTTAATCGAGCATATGGTACTGAATCTGACAACACAACTCCTTATTATGAACTCAGGAATGAGGAGTCAACTGTCAAATTAATCAATTATATATTTTTTAATTATATTGGTACCTTCTGTTGAAAGTATCGTTTTAAGTGGAGGAACATTCCAAAAGATAACTCACATAACTTTTTCATTTTATAACATAGTTAGGCCACTCTCTATTTTGACCAAGATAAAAATTTACTTGTGCCTTGAGGGGATGAAATGGCTTGAACTATAGGCTAGATTTTTTAGTAACTCGTATCTAAGAAGGCGCTTGTTACTCTGGGTCAGACATTTTCTGCTGAAATTTGCGGGCTGAGAATGACCCAACGGACAAATGGAAACCTTGAAAGATAAAGAGTGAAATTATTGAGATATAGATAGCCCTAACACCGGAGGTCTAATTATTTGATTTGAATTTGAAAAGGTCAATATTCGATCCAATAAAAAAAATAAAAATTGAAGCTGAACTTGGGAAGGTTCTGACGCCTATACTTTGGAAATTTGAAGTTTTTGAGGAAAAATGAGATATGGCTATCACCAAAGGAGAAGACTTGAGTTATGATGGTTGGTAAATTTTGTAAGAGGGTTAGAAAAACCATCGAGCACCACAGCAAAAAAAGCAAATTTTGAGGTTAAAAGGCTAGGGCCCTTAGGCCTAGTTTGAGCGTTGAAAATTTTTTTAGGAAATCACTGTATGGTAAATAGGTTAGGCAAATGATGCATTGCTTTACCTGAGGACGCTCGGATAACCAAATTTTGAAATTGAATGTGACACTAAGACTAACTAAACTAGGACAAAACAGCCGATAGGCTAGTCTCGATAGGCCCATGTGGCTTTTGACTATATCTATATACTTAAGAAATGAGTCGAGTCCTTAATTTTTTAAATGATTTGTGACAACTAATAAAACAGCAAATTATCGCAAAACTGCTATAGAGCTTCGGAGATAGTTTGATTGTAATTGCATTGAAGTCACGAGTTCATCAAGAAACTTTGCAAACAATCGTTCGTGTAGACCAATATAGAATTACAATCAATTGACGAAAATTTAATCTATAACAGACATCAATATAAATCTACAAAAAAAAATCTGAAGAGATAAAGGTTTTAAAAAAGGTTGCAATATAGAGTAACAATGGTGGAATCTAAATTAGCCTACCATGAATTTGTTGTTTCAAAGATTTTGTTTGCTCTTGATATAAGAGCTGTGATAGTCCATCAGAATAACTCTTGCCTTGTGTCTGTTAGTAATCTATCACTAAAAATCTTAGTTAGGGTAAATTTGATTGGTGAGAAAGTAAGAGAATAGAATAGGTTGATAGTGAAAATATTTGAAAGGAAAATGAAGAAATGTGGTGTGTAAGAAGTTGACACATTTTGATTATAATGTGATTACATCAAACACGACTAAATAGTAACCGGGGGCGTGGTATGTGTGCTTTTGAATTTAGAAGTGATTCCGCAGTTGTTACTTTTTAGTTTTAAGTGAAATTTCTGGTCAACTATATCGAAGGGGACAAAAATATAAATTCCCACCGCGAGAAGGTCATATTCCAATTAAGGAGTTTTTAATATCCATAAATAAAATACATATCCTAAAATAAAAATACTAAAATGAGCAAAATAGAAGATATATATGTGAAAGTATATAATAGTTTTTATAATAAAACATTCATTTCTAACCCGGCTTTAACACTTAAACTTTTTTCTTATATACAGTAGGCTAATTTTACGTTCATAACCTAACAATTATTTCCAATATTAGTATTCGTCATCTGTATTTATTTTGCACACTGAATCAATTTAATTGACCGTTTTAGTTTATATACATAACGATTTTTAGACACTCATATAAGTTGAATTATTGAATAGGATGGCATAGATTCTAATCTCATACCTTCCTTTATCCTTTATATATTGGCCTGGCCTACTAAAGTAAGCATAGGAGGTTGAGTTCATTAATTAGTAATATCTATTAATATGCTGTAATATTTTACCTTGATTTGGGTAGAAAGTAGAATTTGTTCAAAGTTGACTCTCTGCAGACATTGCCCTCGTTTGTCTGTTCAATGCGTTAGATAGGTATGTCCTAGTAGCCTAGGATAGTGATGTAAATAATAATGGACGTTAAGTAGATTTACCATATATAGTAAACAAAGTTAAAAGAGTATACCCCTAGGCCAATGTCGAATAGCCTACTTGGGATATTAGGTCATGTAGGTCGTCTAATGCAGCGATCTCCAAAAAATTTTCATATCTAGAAGTGTAGCCTCCTAAAAGGCCGGCTCCACAAACATGGCGGAGTTGTTACGAACGCGGTGCCAGAATCTACCAGCCGATGTGTGTATTTGGGTGCTCATTTGGGCGCTAGTATGCTTTGCTCATTAACTTGTTGTCCATATATTCAGCAAATCTTTCTCTGCATCGCTTGTTGAAGAAATTGTGGGTCTAATGGTTACTTAGCTGAGGTGAATGAGACGTTGTACGTAAGTAATATTGGGTGCACATTTAAACTAATTAACTTCGTAAGATTGATTGTTTGCTAAATAATGTAAATATTTAGTTTCTTTGTAAAGTTTGTTTTTGGTTGTATCCGTGATAGGCTGGAGTAGTTGATAATGGGAGGACTTTTTGTAATTTAAAAATCTGATTTTTGGTGAGGATATATAATACGCTATGCGGAAAGTGTTAAGACTGTGTTATTGATTATCTTGTTTTCGTCTGGGTGGTTGGGTGGCTTTTGTTGGTAGGAGGACAATGAATTCGACTAAGTGCGTTTCGAGGACTCTACAATCGAGCTACATCGATATTGTTATTCATATGATCGATCAGTATATTATTCCGTGTTATCGATAATATGCAACGTGCTAGGTTTGTAGTGTAGAAGAAAAAGTGGTATTTGCCATAGAGAATTTAGCGCGAAGAAGAGAGAATAATAGCGAAGATGACAAAAAAATTATTAATAATGGAAAAATATTGGTTTGGTGTCGTAATTTTGTCTGAACAAAGAAATAGATAATTGATGATATCATCGTATTATATAGTTTTATATATATATATATATAATAGTATATATATATATATTATATATATATATATATATATATTATATAACTATAATAATATATATATTATATACTATATATCGGTATATATAATATTATATATGGTTTCTCTACTATCTCGTATTACGGTTTATATATATAGTATAATAATATTAATATATAGATATAGATATATATCATATATATATATATATACGTTCAGGAATTCCGTACGTATACTGTGACGTCATGACTAATTTTATCGAATATATATATAGTATATATATATATATAATATATAGGTTAAATC
>JABUQX010057597.1:0-2500 GCA_015478945.1 Trachelipus rathkii
GGTTTCACCCGGCTTTTCGACAGGGTCGAGTCAAAAGCAAAAGGCTTTATAAACTGTTCTGTATTTCCAGTTCACTGACCCTCTATGTCTTTGCGGCGCGATGTTTGGTGCTTTATCTCTATCGTATAGGTACCGCAGCGGCAAGGTGTTCGAGGAACTTACCACTCGCGTACCACCACCTTTATGACGCCTTCGTAGCACAAGGGGTGCTTTGTCTGCGCACGAGTTTTGTGTTTATGTTTGGTAACTGCAGGCTAGTTTGCTGTGGTGCTTGCCTCTTTCCTGCCACCTCTGTTCTGTGAATTCTCTTCCATCTCCTGTGTTTTCTGCTGAATTTAATCTCCCTCACTTAAAGCCTGCGTCTGTGCTAATCTGCGTAATTTTACGCTAGTGGATGAAGTTTTAGCTTGCAACACCCCCTCCCTGAATAGGTCTATCTATTATCTATTATCTATTATATATTATATTATATATAGTATATATATATATATATTATATATATATATATATATATATATATATATCCTATATTATAAAATATAAATAAAATATTATATATAATAAAACGGAATAAGAGGAATTTGTATAGAAGTAATTATAGGGACGGTGCTTTCGTAAGCTGATGAGGATGAATGTGACTAGAGTGTGGGGGAAACACTTCGAAAATCTGCATAACATTTGGCAGTAATGAAGGGTGATAGTGATGTGTGTGGGTTGAGGGTGCAAGAATAGGTATTTTTGGGGCATGAGGTCGATTAATTAGGAGGGTAATGTGTAGAGCGAGAAAGTTGAAAAATGATAATCTGCAGATATAGATGAAATTACCGGTGAAATGATCAAGAACGGAGGTGAGATGGTGAATTGATGGATTTGGAAGTTGTGACAAAATGTTTATGGAGAGCATAGTTCCGAGGGATTGGAGGAGAGAAGTAATAAGTACCCTTATATAAGGATGACGTCCTCAAATGATGACGTCATATTTTTGTTTTTGTATGTTGTTGAACGCCCGCCGTTGAACGCCGCGGCACACAACACAACAACACACACACACACACACAATAACACACACACACACCACACACACACACACATTATATACTATTATATATATATTATTATAATATATATATATTATATTATATACTATATATATATTATATATATATATATATATATATATATATATATAAATTATTATATATATTATATATAATATATGTATAATATATATATATATATATAATATATATTATATATAATATTATATAATATATTATATAATTATAATATAGATATTATATATATATATATAATATATATAAATTATATATAATATATATATATATATATAATATTATATATAATATATATATATATATTATAAATATAATATATATATATATATAATATATAATATATATATATTATATATATATATATATATATATATAATATATATATATATATATATATATATATATATATCAGAGGCAACTCCTATACTCGTGCTGCTCGTACTTACGCACGGAGTTACATTATAGAACGATCGATCTTTTACATATTTTATAATGTACGATAAACTCTCTTTTTTGCGAAATTGGGTCAAATAAATGAAAATATATAAGAGATTATGAAAATTAAAAAAAATGTCAAGAATAATCGCCATTAATAAACGCTTTCAAATCTTATTAAAATGTAATAGTTCGTGCTCAATCGATACGGGATTGTGTCTGTGAATTTAGCGTATAAAATTGTTTACTAAATGATAGTGTTTATAATAATATGTTTAAATACTATACATAATATAATAATTTTAAAACAAAGAATATTTAATAAAATAGAATAAAATAATAAAAACAGTAGTAAGATAGTAAGTAGTAAGAAGAAAAAATAACTTGAAATATTATAGTTAACCATGGAATCAACCTTAAATTAAAGAAAACTTTTAAGATAGGGATAACTCAAGTACTCTAATATATATATATAATATATATATATATATTATATTACTATTATATATATATATATAATATATATTATATATATATATATATATATTAAATATATAATATATATATATTATATATATATATATATCAAATTTGACATTCGCTTGATTGCGGATGGGGAGATGCGGATGTTTGATTTTAACATCCACGGATGCGGATGTGAATGCGGATGGTGCAATTTTTACATCGCGGATGCGAATTGCGGTATGCGGATGTTAATGTCACATCCGCGCGGATGCGGATGTCAGACAAAATGATATATATTTAATATATATATATAATATATTATATATTATATATATATAATATATTATATATATATATACTATTATATATATATATATATATATATATATTTATATAATATATATATTATATATATGTTTATATATTATTATATAATATATTATATATTACGTGTATGATAACTATCTTAATTATATCAAGTTATAAATTAAATATTTAAATCATGCTCCCATTATATTTTCACG
>JABUQX010057597.1:7500-19033 GCA_015478945.1 Trachelipus rathkii
TGAAAATTGTACCAGAATATCAAAGGTAACAGTTAAAAAGGCAATCAATTGCTATCCTAAAATTTTGCAAGATGCCGCTTGCACAATTACAGCTTTGCCTTCTAGCCAAGTGAATGTTGAGAGATTATTTTCTGCTTTAAAATTAATAAAGTCGGATCTAAAGACATCGTTAAAGGAGGATTTTATGATGATAGTTTTATTTTTAAAGAACAATTGTTTTGAATAAATTTACATTACATATGATCAGGGCTGTTTAAAGAAAATTATTTTAAAATTTAGGAAGAAAGTGAATTATATATATATATATATATATATATATATATATTATATATATATATATATATATATATATATATATATATATATATATATATATATATATATATATATATATATATATATATATATATATATATAAAATATTTTTAATCTATTATAATATATATATATATATAAAACAAAACTCTGTTTTGAATAAATTATGTTACATAAGTTCAGACAGGTATATGTGTTCAATGAGAAGATTATTTTAACTTTGAGGAACTGGAAATTATAATTTTATGCATTTAGAAAAAGATTAAAATAATAATTTATTACGTAAATGCTACAGGCATGTCTCGATCGTTCAAAGAGGAATTATATTAAAATTTAGGAAAAAGTTAATTATTCTTTTTCTGTATTTTCTTAAAATTCTTATTTTCTATAAAATATTTTCTAAGTTTTTAATTCTAAGTTAATAAAGATGTCATTAACAAACATTTAATTTCCTCATACCATCAAAATTTTGTAACAGAATTAATGATTTCATAACTGTAAATGGAGAAAGAATTATAACTAGAAGTCTGAGTCGGAGCCGGAGCCGGAGCCGGAGCCGGAGTAGGAGCCGGGTAATTTTAAAATACTGGAGCCGGAGCTGGAGCCGGAGTCGGAGCCGGGTAATTTTAAAATGTTGGAGCCGGAGCCGGAGTCGGAGCCGGAAAAAAATTTGCCGGCTCCGCAGCTCTGTACGGAACTATGAAAAAATGTCATTGGTTCTCAAGTTATTATAGCATATCAATTCTATCAGCATAAAATACATTCCCTAACGTAGCAAAGTAACTTAACATGTAAACCATAAGTCATCATAACCTACCATAACAGAGCATTACCCAATATATTTAATATAATAAACAAGAATTAATGTTAACATTAATAAAGTGTCCAACCTATCAAAGACACTAACATTTTGAACTATGAATAAATGCTAACATTAACAAAGTTCTCAACCTAACCTAATCATTATTCAGGAAAACTTAATCTAGTCCTACTTTTTCAATCATATTAGCAGCAAATATAGTAATATCTAGAAAAATTTTACATTTCCTAACAAAACTAGAATAATATAACAGGTCTAACCAACTGAACTGCGAATAAAGGTTAACATTAATAGATTTCTGACCTATTATTGGTTCTTTAATAAAATTGTTATACCATTTTTTTTAAACCTCTAAAATTTATCAAACATAGCAGGAATTCATATCCCAATGAAAAACATAATAAACAAGCACATTTACATATTACCGAGTTCTAGTGTGTCTTATATAAATATCATATAAAGTATAATTTAATTAAATTTTTTTATTAATAATTTATTTATATACATATATATATATATATATATATATACTATATATTATATAATATTAATAATATTCAATAAATAACCCATTAAGTAATTTCACACTGCTGAGATGTGAACCTAGGCCCTAGCAGATGTCCGCGTAAGTGTTTGACGACCAAGCCACGATGGACTAAAAGTAAAGCGCGAGAATTGTTCCTGTGGTGAATATATCACCCACACAACAGGCCACGACGCACTCTATCCGTCCACGCTCGGGCGTAGCGACAAACATGGGCACCGCGCAGCATGAAATACTTTTATAACCGGGAATATAATGTTGTAATACACTTGCTACAATTAACGCGTGTGATAGTATTCAAAAATAACCCTAAGTAATTCACACTGCTGGATGTGAAAACCTGGGCACCCTAGCAGAGTCCGCTAAGTGTTTGACGACCAGCCAAGGATGGACTAAAATGTAAAGCGCGAGAATTGGTTCCTGTGGTGAATATATCACCCACCCACAGGAACACGAGGCACCTTCTAACCGTCCCGCTCGGGCATTAGCGACAACAGGGCACCGCGCAATTGAGTGAAAAATACTTTATAACCGGGAATATATTGTAAAGTATAACACTGCTACAAATTCACGCAGTGTGATAGGTATTCAAATATAACCCCTTAAGGTGGTTATTTTTGAATACCTATCACACTGCGTGAATTTGTAGCAGTTGTTCTCCACTCATCTCTATATTATATTTATATATATATTATATATAATTATATATAATAATATATTAATTATATTATATTAATATTATATATATATATTTTATATATATATATAATATATATATATATATATATCAGGACTTGGGTTCAAGTACATTTTGTCAATACAAGTACAAGTACTCTGGAATTGTTCAAGTACAGGTACTCTAAATTTGTTCAAGTACAAAGTAAAATATTTTATGAACCTACATACAATAATATATAGTATCAATATATATATATTTATATATAATATTATATATATATAGTTTCTACTATATATATATATTATATATAATATATAGTAATATATTATATATTAATATAATATATATGAATTCATCCATCAACCACCTTTTTCTTCCAAGACTGGGGGTAAGGGGTTTGCGCACATGCGACCGAACAGAAAAGTAGTAAGAAGTAATGAAGCACAGTCGAAATCAAGCCCCAGCCTTTCCAACCCTTTATACCCTTTTAGTGGGACTCGCCACAAGTCAGAAAATCCCACCTAGAGTTTCACGGGAGCCGCGATGGGACCTTCACCTATGGGTATCTCGTCATGTGGGGGTTCTATCCTTGGCCGGTGGGCTACAACCATACATTCTCCACAAAACCCCTGTGGTTGCACTTTCTTCTCTCCTCTGCAAAGCTCATATTTTTTCTCTCCAGGCTTCCTATCTGACTCAAAATTCCACTTTTCCTTCGGTCTCCAAGCTGGTCAATTCCCAGCACACTTACCACTATTCATACGCTTAACCAACCGACTTCATCCATCCTTTCTCAAATGACAACCAAACCATCTATATGTACTTTCATTTATTCTCTCATTTATCCCATTCTTCACACCACACAGCTCTCTAATACATTCATTATTCATTTTATCAATTCTTCTCGGACCTTACTCACCCCTACAGATTGTCCATCTGAACATTGTACTTTATAGATCTATACCTCTTAATTCCAGACATAGTTTTCACTACTATACTTAACATAGGTACACTCCTTATGCTAAGACCCTAGCCCACTCAAGACTTAGTCTTTACATTCACAAGGATTTATTGCACCAACCACCTTCCTTTCATTCACAACTTTCCTACAACTCTGCATCATCCGTTCCCTTTTCATCCAATATATATATATATATATAAACTCAGACACTTTTTATAGCTGCTCACTATCTAACACAACTTCACACCGAATACTGTCCTCACTCACAACCATTACCTTACTCTTTTCTACGTTTACTTTCACATACCCTCCTTTACACACCCTAACCAAATCTCTCTTCTAACCAATTCTTGTCAAAACTCTCTTCAGATTCGCCACACAAAACCAAATCATCTTCTTATAATAGGTAGGGTGTGTCTCACTGAAATTTTGATTTGAATTTTTCCTGACTATCCCTGACCAAAATCCGCAAATTTGTTTACCTGCCACCCTGACTCCAACTTAGATAAAAAATTATATATTAATCATTATTGGCAGCTATTTGCTCAGTTCATAGCATTAATCTATTTTACTATTTACCTCCTAAGAGTTAAAATCTCTTAGAATTGTAAAAAAAAATTTTTTTTTTACGTTAAATCGGCCTATGCCTTCCCCATAGCCAGTTAATCGAAGTCGATGATTCGACTTTTTTGGATGCGTAGTGTTGTTTTACATACGAAAAATAAAATAAATTCACTGCTTACAATAATACCTAGGTTAATAACGTCCACTGTGATCACAAAGTTTTTTCTAGATGGGGAATTTAGGTTTAACTTTTTTCTGTCTCACGGTTTTTCGGCTCTCTGTGGGCTTTCTTAGCGGCTTCTTCTGCGCTCTCTTTCTCAAGTTTTTTCGCATGCTTTTCTCTGCGCGTTTCAAGGGTCATATTGATTGTATAGATCATCTCTTGAGTGTCAAGGATTTAGAGAGTCTTCTTTATTTTGGTTCTGTTTTGACTCTTATTTGATGATTTCTTCATATCTCCTATGGGCAGCTCTTATATTTGTCAACATTTTTTGAGTGACAGGAACTTTATGAATACTTTCATGAGTTCTTATAGCATGTTCACTGTTCTTTGAGAATCAGACTATGTTCTTTTTCAGATTCTCACTAAAATTGATTCATTTTACAGAAAACTCTTCCACGTCGCATTTCTATGCGAAAATATCAGTTCTATATTTAATAATTTGCCACAGCTTCCGCATAACTTGATTCCAGGTACTATAGAAGATAAAAAAAACTCATAAAGTCTTTTAGAAAGACAATCATCTTCCAAAAATATTTTGAATTTTAAATTCAAGGGTAGAATGAGCTTCACTGCAAAGTAGAGTGTATTGTGTTTTTTGTTTTCTCAGCAAAGAATCTGTGATTCATTATTGGTGTACAATGCTCTACAATAAATCAAATCTTTTGTTTCCCCTTGTTCTGGTCTAATGAAAAAATTATACTGGATCCAATGATGAAAGCCTTTGGACGGCTTGTATCCAGAGGACATCCTTCTCAAATTATCTTTTTGTCATTTTTCATAGCACGTTGGCATTCAAAGTTTGAATTTTTAGGATATTATTTTCATTCAAAGTGACTTCTTCGAGAAGTTTTTTTGTCTGAATTCCAAGATTAATACCTTTTACATCACGCAAATTGTCTTTGTCATGTAAATCTAATTCAAAAGGTAGGAAACCCTCCACTCTTTTCCTCTCTTATAATTCTTTCATAACTCCATCCATATACAAATTGAATACCAGAGATATAACAGAAAAAAAAAAATTTTTTAAAAAAAAAAAAAAAAAAAAACAAAAAACATCCCTGCCTCACTCCGCTATTAATATTAAACCAATCACTTTCGACTCTATTTATTTCTTTACACACGCTTCACTACGTCCAAACCTACTTTTGATTCCATTGAAGAAGTCTACCAGCAACACTATATATCACTAACTAACACCTGCCATAGAGTTTCCTATTAATCCTATCATGCGCTGTTGCAAATCCATAAAACTAAATCAATTTATTCCTCCCCTCCCTTCATTTTCCCATCAGTTGTTTCAATGTAGATTTGTCGACACATTCCTCTCATTCTAAACGCACCTTGTTCTTTCACCAATCAGTCCTTCAGTTTACTCAAACGACTCTATGACAAAATACCAGCCTAGATATTTCCTACAGCAATCATTAAACTAATTCCCTCTATATTACCTACAGTTACCTTATCCCCTTTACCCTTATATAATAGTACTATTATTCGACCTCCTCAATCCCTCGGAATATACCCTCCATAAAAACTTTGTTACACAGCTTCCAATTCATTCAATCCACGATCTCGTCCTTTATATATATATATGTATATATATATATATATATATCTATATATATATATATATATATATTATATATTATATATTATATATATATATATATATATATATTATATAATATATAATTGAATATATAATATATATATATATATATATATATATATATATTATATATATATATATATATATATATAATATATATATATATATATATAATATATATATACTATTATATAATATATATATATTTTATATAATATATATATATATATATAACTATTTATATATATATACTACTTATATAATAATATATATATTATATATATATATATAATATACTATTATATATATATACAATCATATATATATATACTTTACTACTACTAACTAATATATATATATATATATAATATATATTAATATATATATAGTTAGTTATATCTATATATAAATAATATATATATATATTATATATATATATATATAATATATATAATAGTAATATATATATATATAGGTATATATATATATATATATTATACATACTTAATATATATATATAATTACATACTTTATATTCGTAAATGGAAATTGGTAATAGTCACGCTGAAGAGGGGTGTCACCACCCAGATTATTATAAAAATTACAGGAATATACTCTAAAAAAAATATGAAGAATAAACGAAAACGAAAATCGTGCTTCTTTTAAGGAACAAAAAGTTCTACGCTCCAAATTTAAAAAATTTCATACTAGGATTTTGTTTATATAATTTTTTTTTTTTTTAAAAATCACCGGATATACTCTAAAAAACTAATAATGAAGTTTAAAGAAATACGATAACCATCGATTTCACAGTCCTCTACCTAGGAAAAAATGATGATAGAACTGACTGAATAATTCCTTAAAAATTTTCCAATAGGATTTCTTATAAAAATATTAGTGGGTTCGTGCTCGTTTTAGGGCCATCTTAGTTCAGGTTATGAAAAGATTTGTTAAGAATACATAGATTTTACTCTGTAGTAACCTTAACACACTTATTATAACCTGAACTAGAGGGCCCGAAATGAGACCTAACCTGGGAAAAGATCAAAAATGAAAAGTCTATGGAATGTTTTAACAACTTTTGAGAGGCTGTAACATTTTTTCCTAAAGAGAGCGACG
This sequence comes from Trachelipus rathkii, assembly GCA_015478945.1. NCBI lineage: Eukaryota > Metazoa > Arthropoda > Malacostraca > Isopoda > Trachelipodidae > Trachelipus > Trachelipus rathkii. The sequence continues at coordinate 14,335 of JABUQX010057597.1, forward strand.
GATTTTAGTTTTCATTATTCTTCATTATTTATTTTTCTCTTGAGTTTTTCCCTTAGTCTTCTCATAAATCAGAAAAAAAAATCACCATCTGCACTACTATTACTGGAAATATATTTAGAATACATTTATAAGAAATAATAAAATATCTACTAGTAGGAATAGATAAAAAGTTATAAATATTCTATATTGTTTAGATAAACAAATGCCCAAAGTACTTGAAAGTAACTTTTCAAATTTTCAAGTACAAGAAGGTGCAAGTAAAAGTACAAAAGTAAATCTGTTTATAGAAACTCTTGCTATTTCCAAAAATATACCTTAAGTACAACGTATTGTACTTGAACCAAGCCTGATAAATTATATTATATATATATATATATATAATACTAATATATATAATATCATATATATATATCTACTATAATCATATACTATACTATATATATATTATAATATATCAGTGGCGTGCTGTGGCTTTAAAACATCATGGGGAACAATTGAGCATATATATATAAATATACTATAATAATATATACTATATTAACTACTTTATATATATATATATATATATATTATATATATATATATATATATATATATATAATTATATATATATATATATATATAATATATATATATATATATATATATATATAATTATATATATATATAATATTATATATATAATATATATATATATTTATTATATATATATATTAAATTATATAATCTATATATATATACTCTATATATAATAATTATATAATATCATATATATATAATTTTTATATATATAATATATATATATATATAATATATATATACTATATATATAATATATACATATTTATATATATATATATATATTATATATATAGTATATTATATATTAACATCTATATTTATATATATATATATATATATATAATATATATATAATTATAATTATATATATTATATCTAATATATATATATTATATATTGAATATTATATATATATTATATATATATATATATATATATATATTATATACCATATATATCTAATACTATATATATATATATATATTATATATATATAATATATCTATATATCATACTATAATATATATATATATATAAGATTACTTTACGTTTTTATATGTTTAATTCTAATTCCTTCTCATTTTCTTGATTATAAATCTATTACTATGGTTGGTAGGATACTGGATTAATATATTTCTTAAGAAATTTTTTCATCAATAAATATTAATGCTAAGCTGGAAATAATATGTAGTTTTAAATTTCAGAATTGTAGGCCAATATTTGGCACTTCGCTCAGAAGTTAGTTTCCAGATATGACCATTCTTTTTTAATATAAAAACTTTGTTCACTTAGTTTATTTTTGATTTCATAGAAATATTAATTAAATATTCGAAATTTATTTAGTATAGCACATAATTATTAAAAGCATATAATTTGATTGATTTATTATTTTACTTCAATTTCTTACAATGTGAAAAAGTATATAACTACTCCACACTAAGTGATGGTACCTGCCGTACGGACTACTAGGTTAAATTAACCTATTGCATCTAATAACGGACTTATATATATATATATATAGTATCATATATAGTATATATATATATCATATATAATATATATATATATATACTATATAAATATATATATATATATATATATAATATATATATATATTATAATATATTATATATATATACTAAATATTTTATAATATATTAACTATATATATATAATATATATATATATTGGGCAATCTGAGCGCTACAACTTTTTATCTCGAAAACGGCTTTAAGCTATCGCAAATGAAAACTTTTGTAATATGTTATCCTTGGTATGTTAAACCTCGAATCCACCTGCGAGTTTTCACAAGTCTCTAGCGTTTGAATATTAGAGGGTACTTCCCCGAGACTGAGATGAAATAATGGGTTACCGCCGCTTTTGAACGCTTCCAATTCCGATGAGATTAGGCTAAGCGTGAGTTTCGGGCCATGAAACAGGTGTTCGTATTGTCCCGATCGAATTAATTTATATATAACTAATTATTAATTATATATTATTAATTATATATTTACTTATTTATTAATATTATATATTATTATTTCATATCTATTTCTTCATTATTATTGTCGGGATTATTCCCGAAGGGAATAGATTCTGAGTCGAAAAACGATCCTGTAAGGGAAACGTTTTTTACGCACTCCGACATCCGACTCCCGCTCAAAATTTTCCGACTCCGAACTCCGACTCCGAACTCCGACTCCGACTCCAACTCTGACCTCCGCTCTGACTCCGACCCGTCGCCGACATGAAAAATAATCGATTCTTCGAAGGGAATCTTTTATGAGTCGAAACTTCGATTCCTAACTGTGAAACGATTTTTAAGGCCTCGCGGCCCGGCTCAGCCATCTGGTTCCGATATATATCTGGACAAGTGGTTAAAGTTATCATATGGGGTTAAAATTTGGAGGGGGTTAGATGGTGACGTAATCCCGTGGTAGACGATGTTACGTCCCTGTTGGCTCCCCGAAGTGGGGCCCAACCCCCCTTAAAAATCGACATGTTCGTAGAAGGCTGAAATTTGGTGAGAGGCATTCAGAGTTGAATTTCTATAAAGAGTTGGTATCGGAATCTGTGCGGAGCCGGTGCGGAGCCGGTGCGGAGCCGGTGCGGTGTTGAGTTAAATAAACATTCGTATGACAACAATGTTGGTGTCCTTATATATGTTATTGAACCCGTAGATCTCGAATATGATGATTATAAGTCCGTATAGGATGTTTAGGACCCCCCCTATGGAGAGGGTACCGACTGAAAAAAAACAGAGTTCAAAACAGAGGCCGAAGGAGGAAGGAAGAAGGATGAAGGAGAAATAAGGAACGAAAGAGGGAAGAAGGAGTCTGACTCAGAGGAGTAGGAATTGACAGCTGCATCGATGCTGGCTCCGGTGCGGTGCTGAGTTATTAAATATTTGTGTAATGATACAATATTGGTGTTTTTATATATGTTATTGGTTCTGTAGATTTCGAAAATAATGGTTTCAGAACCATCAAGAAAAAAAATAAATAAATAAATAAAATTTCTTATTCTTTTTATGTCTATAACTTACAAATTTACGTTTCTTAATACCCTAAAGCTGTAAATCAGTAAATTAGTAAATCAAACTATCTTCCTCAGCCCTTCCGTGATTTATTGATCTATTGATCTATTAATTCAATTTATATTTTTTACTAAAATTGTCACGTTTTACATACTCTAAAGCAGTAAATCAGTAAATCAGTAAATCAAACTGCCCTCCCCACCAATTTCGTGATCTATTGATCTATTGATCTATTGATCCATTGATCTATTGATTCAAGTCATATTTTTTACCAAAATTGTCACTTTTTACATACCCTAAAGCAGTAAATCAGTAAATCAGTAAAAATCAAAACTCGCTCACTCTTCGTGGATCTATTGATCCTGTTTGACTCTATTGATCCAAGTCATATTTTTTACTAAAATTGTCAGGTTTTACCTACACTAAATCAGTAAATCAGTAAATCAGTAAATCAAACCATCCACCCTACCCTTCATACCATCCCACCCTCCCATGATCTAACGATCTATTGTCTATTGATTCAGGTCACATTTCGAGTATCATTTGGATAAACATAACAAAAAAGTTCTTTATGCACTGATCAACGAATATATGCTAACGTACAAAGTTTTCACATTATTAAAGCTAACTTAAACATCATCCGGTCTAAACGAAATATAATGTATAGCAAAAACTAACCAACCTTAAACACGAATAAACGTTAAATTAAAAAGTTCATACTTAACATAGTAAAGTAACTAACATAGCATACAAAGACGTAACCTATGCACACATTGTCAAGCATATTTCTAACATAACAATGTTAATTTTAGATTAACATGGTAATATTTAACCTTCTTATTATAACCTTGTCTATTCATCCTGATCAACGAAGTTTATATGCTCACAGTACCTAAGTTTTTACATTATTAAAGCTTACATAGCCATCTGAACTATTAATATAATACACAATGACAAACTGACACATCTTAAACATGATAAACTGCTAACGTTAACAAAGTTCCACACTTAACAACAGTAAACTACAACATAACATACAAAGACGTAACCTATTCACACTTTTTTAGCTATCTCTAACATAATCTTTAATTTTAATATTAACAAATGGTAATATTTAAAAAAAAAATTTACACACACGTCGGCTAATTATCATACTGATCAAAGAATTACTCTAAACGTAATAAAGTTTCCATTCAATAAAGCTTAACATAGCAATAACATGAAACTGAGAAAAATAATGTACAACGTCAAACTTAACACAACTTACACAAGAATAAACTGTTAACATTTAACAAAGTTCCATACTTAACAAGTGTAAAGTAACTAACATTGCATGCAAAACGTAACATATATTCACTTTTTTTCAAGCATATCTTCTAACATATTAAAGTAAACTCTTAACATTGAAAGCAGTAATATTTTAACAAAATGTATCATATCATTGTCTGATTATCATGCACGACAACGAATATATATATATATAATATATATATAATATATTATATATATATTATATATATAATATAAATATTATATATATATATATATATATATATATGATATATAATATTAATATAATAT
>JABUQX010057598.1:5000-7500 GCA_015478945.1 Trachelipus rathkii
CCACAAGCCCCTCACTTTCGCTATGATCTCTAGGCATGAACGACACTCTCCTAGAGAAGCACGTCACCCCTTGAGTATGTCTCACAGTTCACTACTGATGTTAGGCATATTTCAGGTGTCGACAACTTCACCGCTGACGCTCTCTCCCGCATTGAAATCGACGCGATTTCAGCCTTGCCAACCATTGACTATGATGCCATGGCAACGTGCCAGGCTGCTGATGATCCTGCACTTCCACAAGACTCTTCCCTCCAGCTGGTAGTGGCTTCCAGACTCCCTGGATAGCGAAAGAGACTTTCTGTGTGAACGTTTCCCAGGCTACTCCTTCGACCTCTTGTAACCTGCAATCTTCGTAGGCTGTTTTCCTTAATATTTACTCCCTTTCTCACCCCGGTATTGAAGCGTCTCGCAAACTGGTTGCTGCCCGTTTTGTGTGGTCTGATATGAATGCCGACGTAGCAAATTGGTGTTGCACTTTTGTCTTTCTTGCCAACGCTCTAAATGCAAACGTCACATCAAGCTCCTTTATTTGCACTTTCTTAACCTCCGGGTGCTCGTTTGGAGGGTGTCCATATTGATCATAGTCGGCCCCTCTTCCTCCCTTCCGCGTGGTAAAGAAATAACATCTTCTTAGATTCCTTACATGCATTGACCGGTTCACTCGCTGGACGGAGGCTATTCCTCTCTCCGTCGCCAACGCAGAATCCATTGCTAAAAGCCTTCTTAGCTCACTGGATTGCTCGCTTTGGCATACCTCTTTCAGTTACCACGGATCAAGGACGACCTTCGAATCCTTCTTATGGAGAGATTTGATGATACTCCTTGGTTCGGAGAAGATCCATACCACAAGCTTTCATCCTATTAGCAATGGGATCATAGAACGATTTCACCGTCAGCTAAAGGCTTCTCTTCTGGCTCAGCACAATTCGGTGAAAAGAGCTGGTTTTCAACTTAGTGGAAATTTGAGTGAATACCTTGAAAGTTGCAGGAATTAATGGAAAAAGACAGTGCACCAGAGTAAGGTGATGGCGGCATCAACCACCGTCACCGGTGATTGCCAAATCCCAAGTTATGATGGGGTAAAGAGTAGACGATTGGTATTGTTTGGATTCCGCCCCTCAAGGCATGGGGAGAATTATGTTTCGTCATCTTACTTGTTTTTAAATGGTAATGTTCGAGTATATGCTTGTAAGCTTGTGTATGACTGGTGGGAGTCAGAGTCCTCCTATGTAGCCGGGAGTACTCTAGAAATATTCTCCTAGAAGGTGAAACTTTAAAAGGACGAACTAGAGGGCAATGGAGTCCAGGGTGATGTAACAGCCAAACCTAACACCTTCATGGGTTATGCCTAATTGTGGGTATTTATATATTCTTAGAAGGTGGTATATAGTAAATAATTTGTAATATAATTAATTGTATTATGCAATATTCATATGATTTCAGCACTTGTTGATTAGCACTATATATAGTAAAGATTTCTATTTCAACACCTGTTTTTTTTTAGCACTATAATAATATATATTATTATATTATTATATTTATATATATACTAGTTATATATACTATATATATACTATATATACTATTATATATATATATTTATTAATAATAAATAATTAATAATAATATATATTAATATATATATATAATCTTATATAATATTTATTATATATATATATTAATATTATATATATATATATATATATATTAATATTATTAATATATATATATTATATATATATTATATACTATTAAATATCTTAATAAATATACTATACTATATTATTATATATATATATTATATATATATATATATATAATATATATTATTATTCATATATATATATATATTATATGTATATATATATATATAATATATATTATATATATATGTCCATGCATGGCCCTTATGTAGTTCGTCACGACATCTGTTATTTTTAAAAGAAATTTATGGATTCGGACAGTTATTTTTATAATTTTTTAGTGTGAAGCGTCAAAACACTCGATATACATATGACATAGTATTATATTTGAAATTTTTTTATTTATTGACTTACACGAAGCAGTTTACGTGTGCTTTTATTGCGTGAATAAAAACTAAATTGTGTATTTTTCTACATTTATAAAAGAGTAATGTCTTCCTCATTCAATTTAATAACATTTCGTGAGCGTGTAAAATGTGAAATGGAAGCCTGTAATATTTAATATATATATATATATATATATATATATATATATTATAAATATATATATATATATATATATATATATATATATATATATTATATATATATATATATATATACTATATATAATATAATATATATTATATATTATATAATATAATATATATATATATATAATATATATATATATATAATATATAATATATATATATATATATAATTATATATTATAATTATATATATATAAATAAATATATATATATACTTATAATATATATATAATATATATATATATATTATAATATATATATATA
>JABUQX010057599.1:0-20000 GCA_015478945.1 Trachelipus rathkii
AGAAAGAACACGTTTCATTAAAAACACATATATTATATAATACTTATGAAAATTCTATAATGTCATCTACAATATTATACGCTTATGTGAAGTATCAGAAAATTCACGCTGTCAAGGCAATAAAAAAAATACAACATCGGTAATAATTTTATATTTTAAAATATTTCTATAAGCATATTAATGGTGTTGCCGTTAACATAACATAACGTAACAACATTTATTAACTAAATAAGCATAAGAGTTGAATTTATGGATAAAGTGGCTTAATAGGCAGTGGATAAATAACCTATATATTAGAAAATTTAAAACAATTTTTAAAAAGTAACTATAAGTAGGACAAAATGAGATGAATATTGTGGTCTCCTAATAATAATTGGTTAAAAAGTTATATATATATTATACAGTATCTAGATACAGTGGGAAATGCAATGAAATTACTAAAATATAGTAAAATTTTAAACAAATTCTATGTGCATTAAAAAGCGTAGTCCTATACACTATACACTGCTTACTACTACTTATCAACTAACTTCTACTATCATAACTAACTAACAAATGCAGTAGAATGTAAGTCCCTAGCTGTCACTTTATTAGAGTAGATTTTGACATATAAAATATATTAACTAAAGTTTTGAGAACTTAAATTCTCTATCTACGTCATCAATAGCATCAATTTCATAAAAGATATCATCTTACTTTATTATATAAGTATTATACAATTTTTTTTAAAAGCCATACTAAAATAAATAATAATCAGATAGAATAAATAGAGTTAATAATAGTATCAATATATAACAAAATTAATATAAGGATTAATTATGGGCACTGTGTATAACACGGCAGAATCGAATCACCTCGAGTTAAGATTCGGTTTACTGATTCGTATATCGCAGATTTGGATTGCTACAATAAGAAAGGTGTACTTTCTATATGTAGTATTATATAAATGGATGCAATATATATAGTATATATATAGAGGAGTAAGATATATATATAATACTAGTATCATTATCAGACCAATATAAGTGGTTGACGCCGTTAATATTAGGTTAGGTTAAGTGTGGTCAGGTTAGGTCTTGGTGTAGGTGTGGGTTGAGGTTAGGTTAAGTTAGCGTTAGGTTAGGTTAGTTAGTGTTAGGTTAGGTTAGCCCAACAAATGTTTAAATGTTTGAACCGCTTAAAATTATATAAAAATGAACCGATACACTTAATGATTGATATTTGCGGCTCCCTGGAGTCAACGCACTTTTAAAGAGCCAATATTACGTAGTATATGATGATTAGTGAATATATATCCTATATATATAGTATATATATATATAGCTATGATATAGTATTGTTTTTACTAGCGTATATAGTATTATTATATAATATATGATAGTGACTATATATATGAGTTATATCTATATATATAATACTAATATACTTATATAGTATATTATACTATGATATACTATATATATAGGTATATAATATATAGTATAGTAAAGAATTGGAATTCGGAATCGTGAATCCGGAATCGGAATGCTGGAACGGCACTGTTTGAACTGGCTTAATCGGGAATCGTGAATCGCATCCGGTGCCTGGAAATTTGGAATGCGTCCCGATCACTTAATATATAGATAATCATATATATTATCTATATATATACTATATATAATAAGTATAATATATATATATATAGTACTTAGTATATAGTATATATATATGATACTATATATATTATACTATATACTACTAATATATTATATATATAGGTATATAGTATAACGTGCTTCTGCTCTAAGCATTGACCAGAGACATATCAAAGAGTGCTGTTACCGTCCCTTCCAGTGTAGATTGCGTTACAAGAATCGTTAATATTCCATTATTTAAGTGAGGAAAAATAAACTTCGACTACTATAAAGATAGATCACAAGATTAGTACAATTGTGATAGGCCGTTACTAATTTGATGTTGTAATGTGTCACAGAACTCATAAAACCAAGTTAACACCGTACCTTGATAATCCATGCTAGTTATTTATGTGTATATGAGCGCGGTCATCTTTACTTAGTCTAATATCCAACAGTTATTTGGCAGGCATTAAAGATGTGAGAGAAATATAATCAGTTTGTGCTCCACGGCCACACTAAAGACCGCGCATTTCAAACCAAGTAAATCCTAAGCTTGATCAATAAATCAGCCGATCAAATAATATTGATTTGACGAAAATTGTAGGGAAACGTGGTTATCTGTGTAAAGCAATAGCCATTAAATAAGCAGCCTGAATTTGAATCCAGCCCCAATTCGATTCACATACCTAGTATCATAAAAAGAATCTATACTTAATTTATTGAATTTGACGTTGGTTTGAATCAGAGTTTACTTGTAGTGCGAAAGAATTGTTAAGTGAGCCATTCGGTTTTGTAATCAAACCACGGATGGTCATATCACTTTTTATTTTTACCTAGTAGTTTATTTTTGTACATTAACCATTGAACAACTGTCATGTTACTGAACTGTATGTCGGGGGAGAACGAACTTTCTTTTTTATGAATTCCTCATGAGAATTGAATACACTATCTTCACAAGGAACGGGGAGTTAAGTTACTTGCTACCACTACTGGCAGCGGGGTACTAAGAAAGAGAAGGAAAAAATGTACTGAAGAAAATTACTATATGGACATTTTACTCCTTACTACTTCTCCTACTACTAATTACACTTCTAGTTACTACTACTACTACTGCCACTACCACTAGAAGAAAAAGAGAGTTAATTTCATTCCTAATTTTATTTTCAGGATCAGAAAAAAAAATGAATTCAACATCTGTGCATATGATTAAGGCTCTCCCAATTCATAAATTCTATTTTTAAATCTAAAATGTTTGGGTCAAAAAAGGCCAATGTGGTCACGATTTTTACTAAAACATTATTATCTCAATAGTGTGATAATATTTATTAAGCTCACAGTTAATTTTCCTAAACAAGAGTCCCATTTGCACGGTTTATAGAGAGCATTGTTTGATACGCAAAAGTACAGTTTGTCAATGCATCCATATTTGTAAATTGACAGGAACAATATCTGCTTTGGTATTTTTTACGCCTGCTCTCCTCTCCTCGTCATGACAAACCTGATATTCGTGTGTTCTGTCTTCTTTTTGTGTTCTAAAATCTTGTGTTTGCTGGTTTTTTTTCCTGTTTTCTTGTTCTATTCTTTTCTTGAATAGTCCACAAGATGCAATTACAAAGGTAAACAATTGTTATATTGTATGTGTTCTTCATGGCAGCACACACATACACAACTCGACACAGCACATAGGCAACTAGTATTGTACTAGTATAGTACTAGTATACTATATATTATCTATTATATATAGTATATATACTATATATATATATATAGTACTTATATATATATATATATATATATATAGTATAGGTATATATATATACGTATATATATATATAAGATAATACTACTTAATACTATCTGTTGTAAAGGGAGAGAAATGAACAGAGGAGCTAATAAATTAATCAGTATAATTACTAATTACCTGATATAAATTAATATCAAATATCATAGATAAAATGATTCATATTTAGATTAGGGATTTCCGACTGCCATCAAGTGCGGTGCGTGTAGCAAAACCAACATACCGGAGTCTTCTAATTGTAGGTTGTTAATTTTTAATTACATATTTATATATTATAAATAGGAGTTCATACAAAAAGCTTGAACTGATATGAAAGATCAGAGCGGTCAGGTTCCAGAAAATAAAAATTCAATAAAAAAAAAATTAATTAAAAAAAAATTAATAATAATGAATCAAAACAAGTTTAAAAATCGAAAATCGATTCGAAGCATTGATCTTGTAAAAATTTAAATGGATGATCGTGATATAGAGCGAGCATTTATAATACGATTAATCAATGTTTTTTTTTGGAATATCTTATGTAGTGTAATAGGCTCTACTCCTCTCTCTCCCTCTCGTCAGTAAATGAATGTTTTAGCTCTCGTCGTCGTCTTCTCTCTCCTCTCCTTCTCTCTCCTCTCTCAGGTCAATGAAATTTATTTGAATTTAATTATGCTAAGTTTTTTATCAGTGCAATTTGTCAAGGCTTGTGATACAGACGGCACACACACAGCACACCAGCACACCCCACACATCCACAGCATCCCACAACCACGTCTCCTGCCCGACCTCGTGTCGCGAACCACCACGAACACCCCACACACACACCAACACATGTTTGTTTCTATGCTTTACTGATAGGTATATATATATTAGATATATAGTATATATATATACGTATTTATAATATTAAATATAATACTATATAATCATATAATATATATACTATATATTATTATATAATATATCTATAAGGTATACTAGTACTATAGTATACACATAAATATTCAAGTATATATTATGCATGTCTGTGGGAGTGTATGCAATATCACCCTACAACCTCCAAATGCTATATTCTTAGAAGTCTAATTTAATAACCAATATTAGCCACATAAAATAGTTTATCCCCTTTACATGATATTTTATTATTATTTTTGCACATTTAAAGATTAATGTTAACTAAAGGATCGAAATAAGGATGATTTCTTAGTTTGAGGTAGAGAGGAATGAAGAGGGAGAGGGATTGAAGGACGTCAGTGGTGCAGAAGTATAGAGAGAGAAGAGGAAGAGAAGAGAGAGAGAGAGAGAGGAGAGGGAGGAAGAAGACTTAAAGGAGTATGTAAATAGATCAGAATTATTTAATAGGGGCGGTAAACGTTAGAGAGAGAGAGCAAATTTTAAAATGGGGAGAGAAGGAGCGGAGGAAGTGAAAGTGTAAGATAAGTGATTACCTTCACGATCTCACCTGAGATACGTGAGTATGATTAGAGGATTTTAAGGCAAATTTAAGATCCTAATTAGGACAGCTTCGCCGCTAATAACTTAATTAGTCTTTATTGCTAAACTCAGGAAGCCTACTTAGTAATTAAAATATCAAATAATATTATTGAGGATATGGTGATTCGTACTTTCACTAATGAGAGACTTGATTTAGTGTTTTCTTATGACTAAAGTACCTGGAATCAAATGTTATTTATGATTAAATTAAAAATTTACCTTGTGCAAATTTATTAAATTAAGGTTATGGAAACTAATGTTCATGCGACATATTAGGAAGAGAGGGAGTTTATCTATAAATTAAGAAAATTTTTTTTAATGGTTAAGATCAATTTTTGATTTATATTAATGTTTTAAAACTATACTTGCAACACCACCAACAATAAATGAATATCATGAAAAAGAATTCATAAGTTCCTATCAATTTATTACCAATTAAATGTTGAACAAAATGTAGAGCTCCCATAAGGAGAATAATGGAAGAACATCTTCAAAGAGTATATACAAATACAGAACCAAGAAGGAAAGATAGAGAATATATATATAATTAAAGGTTGAACAATAAGAGAAAATTATATATAGAGCAGAGAAAGATGTTAAATAACTTAAAGCTTTGACAGAAAGAAGACGCAATAAAATCAAAATATTTCTTATGCGAAGAAAATAGTTCTTGAAAGTATATAATATTCTCCCATTTAAGAACTTTTGTGATAACAGTGGAATGTTTTAATTATCCACTACTAGATCCATATAATGTATATAAGCTTTAATATTTATTTTTCCTTTTTCTACATAAATATTATAAATAAAAACGTTTACTTTTGAAAAAATAAAAAAAAGTAGATAGTGCGTATGGATACGGCTACATGTCAGTGGGGCACATATAATATATGGCTATGAATATTACTTAAAAAAAATAAATACTTCACTTATATTTTTACATTCCACACATTGTTTCTCAATGAAATTTTTTGATAGGCATAGTATTCTAAGTATATAATAATTTTAATCATAATTTTAAGTATTAGAACATGAGTAAATAAAATAATAAGTGCTACATATGAATTAAATTAAGTATATTTTATAAAAATAATAGCCAAAGAATTGATGGAACACGAAATAATAATAATACATGGATACAGCGGATGAGTAAATATATATATAGTCGGAATATTTGGTGACAGTTCATTGAGTCATAGATAATAATAATAATGAACGATAAGTCATGGGAAATCAAATTCAATAATATATATTACAGTAGTTGAATACCTTGTTATTAATTAGTGAATAATAACAATAACTATATTATTAATATTTAGATAAATAAAATCAAATACCATTAATGAGATATGAGTCACACACTCTAATTTGCATTCAAAGAAAGATATACATTCAATAATTTTATATATTTTAAATTTTCCCAAAAATTATTTATTCTATTTTTAAGGAATTACATAAAATAATAATAAACAAAGTTATAAAAATAAAATTATTTAATCATTAAAATATTAATGAGTTAATAATTCGTAACATTAATAATTATAATAATAATAATCAAACTAACAGAAATATCACCATACATATATATTATAAAGAAATATAATATATTAATAATAATATATTATAAATAAATGATTTCAATACTATATAACTTCTTCCATTTGTCAAATAAAATATTATATTATAATCTCAATCAATATACTTATATTATCTTATATATCGTTTCGATCTTTAGTGAATAACGATAATGATAATTATTATGAAATTTTTCTAAAGTGCTTTTACAAGGAATTCTTCGGGGTTTTATAACGATTAGTACTTGCTATTTATTTACACGGTTTATACTATTTAAAAAATAGACTGCAAATGTTCATTAAAAATTTACTTGATAAAAGATATTTAGTTCTAGAGGAGCAAGTCCATTTTCTCAAATCCGGAATATTTGCAAATCCTAATAAATTAATTTTATCGTACATTGCACTTTTATGTGTTCATATATCTCTAATTAAAAAAAAAAAAAAGAACTGACAAAAATTTATAATTGGAATAATTTTTTTCCCCGTTCTAATTAAAAATTTCAATTAACGTCATTGCAATGTATTACCAAGTACGTAGAATAAGTATTTTATATATTTTTAGTCAATCCTGGCTATTGTATAGGAACTATGATATACAAACTAAAGAAGAGATTTTTGAACTAAATGAAATAAACCTTCTGACACAAATTAACCTAGCTCATAAGAAAAATGGGTTTCAATAAAGGAATAAGAAAGAATAAATGAAAGCTGGCTGAGGTACGCTGAAGGATCTACTAACTACCAATTTAGCTATACTACAAGTCTTACGACTCTAAATGACTCACTATCAAAGATCGACACTGTCGTTCACGACTCCGAACTACTCACTACCAAATATGGGCAATATCGTTCACCACTCTAAATACTACTCAATAATTGATAGCGATTTAATAATATTTACACGACTCGACAATTTTTCTCATAAACAATAGGATTGTAACCATTTAATTTTTAAAATATTATATTTTGAACATGATACACCCAAAAAAGAAATACAATAAATTTTCTAATTTATAAGGAAAAAAATCAATTAAAAACTTAAAACTTAGGTAAATAATTAAATTTAAATCACATAAGTTATATAAATTAATTACCTTTTCTTTTTTTTATTTTCCTTTGTTATTTTAATTTTTAATTTGCCTTGTTGATTTATTTAGAGTTAATAGATCTGTTATGTATATATAATTGTAGAGCTCCAGGTTCTATATTTACGAGGAGTCATCCTGCATATAACTATTTAGTTTAAATAGAAACTTACTTCATTATTGTTTTTATCTGAGCTTTGTTCTCACATCTTATTCTTATGAACTTCATGTCATGTGGCCTCTATTTTATTTATCTTTCTATTTAATTTTTACCAAATATTTATATTTATTAATAAAGTTTGTATATTAAAAATTGAAATTATTATATAATAAAGATTACTCGTAGGACAGGTTGTATTTACAAGTATAAATATAAATATATTATATTTAATAAATAATAAATTAATTAAGAGATAAGCATAAATATTAGGGTATTTTAATTAGTATACTATTAAATATTAAATAAAATTAAAGTTTATCGGTTGCCAACCTTAGTTGAAAAAAACTACCAGTGTAGTCAGGTTATGCAACCCTAACATGCTTAGCTACATTATAATTATATAGCTAGTAATAATATCTATATTAATATACGATAATCGAAGGATTTAATCATTTTACTACTAGGCTTAATAATATGATATTTATATGATTTCGGCATGGAAAGTATTACAGTCACGACTGCAATACATTGATGAATATTTATATATAATAAAATATACAGTTCTTTATATTATTATAGTAAATTATAATTATGAATTTATATAAATTTAGAATAAAACATATAATAATAAACAAAACCAATCCACATAATTAATTTGAGGTATAATCTCTAGACAAATTAAACACAGCTGTACATTAATAACAGTAATAAGATAAATGTTAGATTACTAACTATAAAAATGAATAAATATGAATGATTAATAATAATTTATAGTATAAATATAAATCAAAATTATTATTATTACTATTTTGGTGATTTTAGGAATAAATTTGAGATATATTCCATAGTAATTATCAATCATGTCAACTTAATCCCACAACTAATACAATTATAATACGCGATAATAATTACTATACTGAACAGACAGAGTAATTCGATATAATATTTTTTAGCAAAGGGGTATTATATATTATATATTAATTTTATTATTTAATATTTAATTAATTAATATTAATTATTATTATTAGTAGCATCTATGTATATTACGATTATTTTACAATAATTATTTATTAATACTTTGAAACTTTGCCTGGTTCTTATATATATATTATAACGAAATGAAACAAATATTTAATTTTTAAGGAATGATTCCTCTTTGGTTTTCAATAATATCAAAGGAAGACAGGAAATACCTGTGACTTTAAATTATTTTGCTTCTCTATGGTTAAAAACTCGTTATGTTTGTTATTTCATATATATGGATTTAACGCGGTGAATCTACCTAATAGTCAGGTAAATTTTATTCGCAGATTTGTAAAAGTTATGATTTTTATAGCGCTCTCGTTATTTGAAGAGAAGCTTCTTTATGAGGAAGAGTTTAATGGGATAATTGTTATGAGGAACTTTTTTATGATGAACTCTATAAAGGAAATTATGAGGTATCTTATAGGTACTGCGTAGTAAAGACTTTCGAAGCTACATCGTGTAATGCTAAATAAGCCTTTCACGTTGTCCATCCATGTTTCTCTCCGACTATTACCACGTATTATTAATACATAATATTAATTGAAATTAATTAATTCTTTATATTGTCCTGAATAATTGAAATAAAACAGTTCTCTATGATAAATATGGTTGCGTAAACTTTGAAATTTGGGCTATTTTGCCAAAATTTTCTAACTCGGACTCCGAGTCAGATATAATAATTTTTAGTTGCTTTATACAGATAGAACAGTGGATTATACTTTTGTTACTGTATAGTTTTTCTTATATTTTATGAGAGATTAGGTACACTGCTGGTTGAAGCTGGTCGTACTTTGTTTATAACTATCTGTTTTATGAGAACGAAAGTGAAATTCATGTTTGCAAACTTAGTTGTTTTTTAGATACATATTCACTATGCTTTTGAAATTCAAATGTTTTTTGAAGAGACACTAGTCGCTTTCAGTATAATGTATGTTAAGAAACTTATCAGATGTCGTTATATTGATCAAGGACGTTTGTTGAAATTACGTAGCTTTTCTTTTTTAGACACTTAGTGATGTTAAATAAACGATAGATATTTTTTCTGCAACTTCAGTTCGCTTTATATGATATCGTGTTAAGTTCCCAGGTAATTAGTTATTTTTTTGAAGTAGAAATAGAGCATTATAATACACAGAGATACTAACTAACGAAAAAAGGATATCGACCCACGACACATAAATAGTTTTAAAGTATATTCTTAAATAATATATTTTAATTTCTAAAAAAGCACTAAATATGAAGATTCCCAGATACAATCAAAGTAGAATTGCATAATTTCATAAGTTTTAGTCAAATTAATAACTATTTTTTATAACAAATACACTATACGACGAAGAAAATTACTTACACATTAGTTCAAATATATTTACACATTTACTAATTTAAAATAAAATTTTTCACAAACTGTAGCTCCCACCTACCAAAATATTCACCTTTGATATGCTTAAGAGCCATCATAAAAAATCTCTAATCCCACATATTAAAAATGTTATATTTTTCAATTCACCATATTCTAAATAATTTCACAAGATCTATAACAAGACACATTGTAAAAGTTACTCAAAGCTTTCAAACTCCACACCATTTATAACAAATTCGACCTTTATGTTTGAGACGTTCAATCTTTATGCTAACGTAACATCATGATTAATATAATGAATATAGCTAAAAGAAATATTAAATAAATTGATTATAATGATCGTTAAAGTATAATTGTATTTTATATCTTAATAAAACTTAAGAAACTTAACCTATGGTTATTATTTAACACACACAATTCAGGTTAGACGTAATTGAATTTAATAATTTTCACCAAGATTTTGTTCATAATTAATTCTCATATTCGATGAGCACCCTTCTCTCTTTTTATAACGTGTAAGTCTCTTTCTGTCACGAGTCCACATCACACACACAAGCACCCACACATCGATCACACAGCGAACAAACAACAACGCATATATATATTATAAATGATGGTTGGCTGCTAGCGTTTTGATATTATATATCCACTAGTTTATCCACTCTTAGTATGTAATAACTTATAGAGTCATTGGCGTCAAGTTGATCGCCAAAAAGTTTTTTACCATCTTCGTATGCCTTGGATCGTTTTACTACTATACATTATGATAAACGTGGGTTATCTATTATGAGCCACTCATTACTGTTATTATGCATTGTTTGAACATTATTATTATAAATACTATAATTAATAATAATATCCTAGTGTATATATCGTCAAACCACCTATACAATCCTACAATATAATTACTATAAAGTAATAAAGTTCAGATTAAAATGATCTATTGAACATACATAAACAAAAAACACCCACGGCGAAGAACCTAAATTCATATATACTTATATTTCTACTATCTCACGAGTAACTGAGCCATCATCTATCAACACCAGCTAGGTACTAGCTCTCTAGTCTAGATATCATATAAAATAGATAAGAATAACGATGCGTATCATGACTGATCTGCCTCCTTTTCATTTATCATTTTCCTACTATTAGTACCCCTATCTATCCTTTCACTTCATGGTTGGATATCCTCAATTCTCGTTTATGTTATTCTACTTACGATATTATTTTTGATTTTACTCCTCGTCTTATTCAGTTTATACTATTCAACCTGCTATTATATTATTTATCTACTATGATTATCCACTCTCTTATTTTCGTACATTATATAGTATAGCCCTAGTTTATATCTCTCATATTATAATATCTATATATAATATCTATATATATATATCTTATAACTATATATCATATATATAATATATATATATAATCTTATATATACTATAAATATATATATATTATATATATATATTATATCTATATTATATCTATATATATATATATTTATTATTATTTTCTATATATCTTATATTATTATAACTATATTAATATATCTCTATATTATAAATATATTATAATATATATATATATAATTAATATTATTCATATATATTATATTTTGTAACATTTAAAAAGTCATTATCACAAAATAAAGATATTATTATAACTTCTGTATATGATAGATACATCATATTAGTACGCCATTATTATGGCCGAAATTTTTTATGAAAAGAGAGATTCTTTTTTATTTTATACTAAGGCGAAATAAGACTAAAATAAATAAGAAATAAGTAATCTATAAATTTTTTTGGTAATTAAAGTACAGGCAATAGGGTTCATTCTCAGAGTTGGAATAAATTTTTGTACTAAGGTAATTTCGATTGACTTTCATATAAAGTATATAATGAGATATTGAAAATAAAATCGTTTGAAATAATTCCAGTTTAGTAAATAAAGTTTAATTATACATAACTGAAATTGCTAAAAACTAATTTTCACATAGCGTTTTTGTCATTTGTAAAGCATACAAAATAGTGGGCATAGCTGTGGGAAAGGTAGTTTTATCGTGGCTATGTCTAAGTTAAGATATGATAAGATTTCATAAGTATCCCATATAACGATTCTGATGTAGAAATATCTATTAAAAACGTTTATAATCTTGAACTAGAGGCCTGTTAAGGGATACTACTTATCATGGATACTAATACTCTGACAAGTCTACTGGTGTAGATTAAACCAACATGATAAGGAACGTGACACTGTTTCTTTCTTTCCAATGAACGAACGTCTTCCATCGTGTGTTTTTTTTTCTATGTTCTGCATCATATTCATTTTTTAGACGTATATGAGTTTTTTTTTGCCTATGTGAATCTAATTTATAACAGATCGGGAGGTCGATATGCTTTGCGACTTCTGTCGCTACTTTTAGATAATTATAAAACTAATTAATTTATATTATGATTTATTATTTATTTCACTTCTTCCATGTAATCTATTGTTATATTATCTAGCTTATACCCCCAACATGGTTTTTGAGTTCATCACTATTATTAGTATCTCAATTATTTTGTACTTAACTCAATAGCAATTCTCATGATTAGTATTAATGAATATGATTATATTTGAAGACTGTTTGCAATTAATAAGATTAACAATAATTATATACATTTGAGTTAAAGGATGTTGATTGTAATTATTAAAATATAACAACAATTTCCATCAAACGTAAGAAGATTATATTTAATTTTAATCTATATGAAATAATCAGTTTAGAATGGAGAGATTATTAATTAAATTAGCATCATATATATAATCTGCAATGTTTTTTACATAATTCATATGGTATCATAATGAATTCGTCAGTTATTTTATCTCATTCACTTTACTTGTATCACTTATATTATTGTCATGTTCGAGTTATTTTCTATTGGCATTATCGCGCGTAATTTATTAATTATTAATAAACTTGTGTTATTTGTAGTCACTTTTTATCCAAAATTTTTATATCTTATATTATTAGGAGTCATTTATAATATAATCAATTTTAAGTTTACTATTATATTCGTCACTTATTAGTATTATTATGTATGTATCACAATTTTATGGTTTAACTATTAGATTATTAGGACACTATTTAATTGTAATATTATATTAATTAATTATTATTATTTATTATTATTATATTAATTATTATATTTATTAGTTTCAGATTGCATTCATTATTTATATTATTTACTATTATATTAATTAGATTCTAATATTTACAAAAACTTTTCCGCTTTTTCACTTTTCATTTTTTTATTGGAAGATATATATTTGATTTTATAGTAAGCGTACACTACTTATTAGCTGGCTGGGAATATGAATCCGTGATTCCCTTATTATTTCAGTTGCCTTAACACCTAATGATTATTGTCCATTACTGCAATACTTTATGTCAATATCAGGTCTTTTGGGTCCCTTTACATATATTAATTAGACTAATAACGTGTAAAAAAGAGCTATCTACATTAAGGGCAATATTAATTTATGTGTTATATGGGCATCTTAAACATATAGTTTTTCTTATTTATTTATATAGTGAGGAAGCTTTGAATCTCAACACTTTTTGACTTGTAGTAGGATACTTCCTGTGGGGTTTATTATTAAGTGGCTCCATTATTATTATTATTGTTAATATATTTATATCGTTTAATTATATTTTATTAATTATTATATATTTATATTATATTTTGAGGGGTAGATGGTGTGTATTGTGCGTGAGTGTTGGGGGCGGGGTGTTGGGGCCTGGGAACTTTGGCTTAGTCGTTTCCGGTGTGGTAGGATGTTATATATATAAAGTATGTTTTCAATGTTTTTTATTATCAGATTATTATTATTATAGTTATTATTATTTATTATTATTAGTATTATTAATTGATTATTATTATTATTATATTATTAATTATTATTATTATTATTATTATTATTTTCTTTTTTAATAAATTTTCTCGAAAAGAAAAAAATGGGGAAAAATTATTCAATATATATTTTATTAATAATGCCCTTTGGATAAAATTTTTTTTAAAAAAAATTAAAAAAGATTTGAAAAGGTAAAAAAAAAAAATTATATTTATAAATAACTTGATAAAATGATAAAAAAAATATATATAAAATAAATTGATGAACAGAATATATTTATTTTAAAAGTTTATTATTATTATATTATTATTATTATTATTATATTATAAATTATTATTATTCTTGATTATTATTATTATTAATTATGTATTATTAAATAATGGCACAAAATACCCTTAATATAATTATTATTATTATTATTATTATTATTATTATTATTATTATTATTATTATTATTATTATTATTATTATTATTATTATTATTATTATTATTATCAATATATTTTATTATTCATTATTATATTATTATTATCAACATCTATCCTCCGAAAATGACATCATTATCATTATTTTATTATTATTATTATATATTATTATTATTATTATTATTATTATTATTATTATTATTATTATTATTATTAACAAAATAAGTTTATAAGTCCTTAATTTTTATGACGTCACCAATTAGGTATGTTAATTTGTTCATTGATATCATCTATATTTGTATCGAAGAAGAAAAAGATAATGATTAAAGTTAAAAGTTTTGAAGACTTCGTAATTTTGGCTTATTGATGTCATCTGTTTAATTTTATGATAACATAAAATTAGTTACTGATGATCTATTTTGGGACCCCTATTTTCCACTATGAATATTAATGACCATGACGGAAAATATACTATATAAAATATAATATATAAAATACACTAAATAAATTATACTATATAACATATATATACTATATAAATTCTACTATAAAATATACCATATAAAATATACTATAAAAATATGCTATATAAACTATTCTATATAAAATATACTATATAAAATATACTATATAAAATATACTATATAAAGTACACTATATAAAATATGCTATCTAAACTATATAATATAAAATAAACTATATAAATATACTATAAAAACTATACCACAAAAAATATACTATATAAATATACTATAAAAATATACTATATGAAATATACTATATAAAATATATTATATACAATATACTATAAAAATATACTATAAAAAATATACTATAAAAATATACTGTATAAAATATACTATAAAAATAGACTATATAAAACATACTATATAAACTATACTGTATAAAATATACTATATAAACTATACTATATAAAATATACTATATAAAATATTCTATATAAATAATACTTTATAAAATATACTATATAAACTATACTATATAAAATATTTTATATACAGTATGCAATAAAATATTCTGTATAAAATATACTATATAAAATATACTATGTAAAATATACTATAATATACTGTATAAAATATTCTGTATAAAATATACTATATAAAATATACTATGTAAAATATACTATAATATACTGTATAAAATATACTATATATAGTAAAAATATACTACATAAAATATACTATATAAACTATACTGTATAAAATATACAATATAAACTACACTATTTAAAATATACTTTATAGAATATACTATAAAATATACAATATAAAATATACTACATAGAATATTCTATATGAAATATACTATATGCCGCAATTTTATGTTGCGGAACCGGTAGAGTGAAGGGGTTTCGGTTTGATCCTTTGTCAGGATCCTAGGTGGTAATTACCTAGGGCAGTTCCCCTCTCTGATAGGGCAATGACAGTGAGGTGGTTGTGAGAGTAAATTGAGAGTGGTTGTGAGAAGCTTAGCCTAGAGTAGTCTGAGGTTGTTGTGAGAGTAGTCTATGTGGTTATGAGAGAGCTCTGATGGGAACAAAGGGCAGTTCCCCTGGTTGTTGTGAGAGTATGCTGAGGTGGTTGTGAGAGTAGTCTGAGGTGGTTGTGAGAGTAGTCTGAGGTGGTTGTGAGAGTAGTCTGAGGTAGTTGTGAGAGTAGTCTGAGGTGGTTGTGAGAGTAGTCTGGGTGGTTTGAGAGTAGTCTGATCAGTTCCCTTGTTCAATTTTTTGGGCTGATCCAGAGGGTTCCCAGAACACTTTCCTTCTTCTTGAATATAAAGGCTATATCCCTTTGAATAAGGGGAAGGTATCCTTGAATATGAAGATATCTTCTTTGAATAGGGAAGGTGTCCTACTTCGTCAAAGGAATAATATCTATGAGAATAAGGTATGTTAAATTTTGAAGAAAGAAGGTATCCCTTTTGAGTAGGTCTTTTCTTGAATAAGGAAGGATCCTCCTTTGAATAAGAAATGTGTCCCTCCTTGAGGGTAAGAGTGCATTCTCTTGTATAAGGAAGGTATGAGGTATGAGACTATTTAAAAATGTCATTTATGGAGGATTTTGAAGAATCACAACGAAAGTTTTCTGAGCGTGGTAATAGATTCAAACGGTGAATCGGTAAAATATCGTAGATTCGATAGAAAATCGGAGTAGAGTTTGAAAGTTGCTTAAATAGTAATTTGCATCGAAACCCAACCTACGATTCCTAATAGTTAGCACAAATCCAGAATCAGAGCGCTTGAATTTCAAAATAGTCGAATTGGCTTCAAAATGGGAACGAATTTACAAAAATATGTTGTACTAAGCAGAACAGTAAATTATAGAGTATACTGTACCGATCAGTAGAGAGTTTAACCTCTTCTTGATACACTATGAATATTGCAGTTTAGTGTACCTTCACTGCTTAGTAGAGTATAACCTCTTCCTGGATACTATATGAGAACATTAAAAAGGTATAGGTTAGTATACTTCTACTGATCAATAGAGTATAAATCCTCTTCCTGATATAATTGAATGAATGATTAAATTATATTTTTAATATATATTACTGTTCGGTAGGTATAACCTCTCATTGATATACTTTACAAAGCATTAGAATAGTTTAGTATGCTTTCTTTCCTGATCACACAATAAATTATAACCTCTCCTGATATATATTTACAAAGCATAAAAAGTATAGTTTAGTATATTTTCCCTATAATAAAGCATAACCTCCTCTTGACATATTATGTGCAGAATATTAAAGTGTTTAGTATAATGACACATGATCAATAGAGTGAAATTTCCTCTTAGTACAATGCAGAACATTAAAGATTAGTATATTATAGCATGATTTACTGTTTTTGTAAGTATAAATTTTTATTGATACAACATATATTTGAAAGTATAAAGTATATTGAAAGTAAAGTAAAGTATATTTGAGAATAAAATCAGCACGAAGGCTCCAGACAAAGGGTATTGGAAGAAAGACTTTTTTAATGTCATTAAAAATTACAAAGTTTCTGGGAATACATCAGTCACGTATCATCGTCTCAAGCAAATGATATATTATGAAATAGAAATAGTAGGTCAAAAAAACAAAAATTAAAAATAAAATTTAACTATAGTTATAGAATAAACATATTCATTTATATCACCTATCATCTTTAAGATGTCACTATTAAATTACATTAAATAAATAAGCAATGACAAAAACACAAAAAGTATTTAGTATACTCTATTTTATTTAGTATACTTACAAAAGTATATTTAGTATACTTTACTATTCACCTTCGAATAACCCTCCTTTTGTATACTATGTAGAATGGAATTTTATATGAGATTGTTATTATTCTATAACATATTGTGTTCACAATTTCAATAATAAGCTTTTACCTCTCTATTAGTGTATAGCCTCTTATAGAGTATATGATATAGAACAATGTATATCTCCCACATTTGTATTATACTACACACTCTGTGGGGTTGGTTAGCCTCTCTCTTTAGAGATAGATACAATTGTAATGTATAAAATATAAACAATACAGTTAAATCAATTTTAATGAATATTATATATATATATATATATATATATATATATATATATATATATTATGTTATATATATATATATATATATAGTATATATATATATATATATATATATTATTATTAGTATATATATATATATATACAAATAAAAGATATATATATTAAACAGTTAAGCTAGAACAAATGAAACTTAATTAATTAATCCACTATTAAACTTTATTATTATATTATTATTATTATTATTATTATTACTTATTATTATTATTATTATTATTATTATTCTCGCTCGCAATTACTACTGTTATATTTTATTATTATTATTATTATTATTATTATTATTATTATTATTATTATTATTATTATTATTATTATTATTATTATTATTATTATTATTATTATTATTATTATTATTATTATTATTATTATTATTTGTGATTACTATAAATTAAAAAGTAAATGAAAATAAATAACTTATTATTATTATTATTATTACTATTATTATTATTATTATTATTATTATTATTATTATTATTATTATTATGTAGTTATCGCTCGAAATTACTACTGTTATATTTCAGTACTCGTATTATTATTATTATTATTATTATTATTATTATTATTATTATTATTATTATTATTATTATTATTATTATTATTATTATTATTTTTATTATTATTATTATTATTTTTATTATCTCTATTATAGCCATAGCTATTTTTAATATTATTTTTCTTATTATTACAATAGTTTATTGTTATTATTACTATTTATTATTGGTATTAAGATATTACTTTTGT
Organism: Trachelipus rathkii; assembly: GCA_015478945.1. Classification (NCBI taxonomy): domain Eukaryota; kingdom Metazoa; phylum Arthropoda; class Malacostraca; order Isopoda; family Trachelipodidae; genus Trachelipus; species Trachelipus rathkii. The sequence continues at coordinate 18,784 of JABUQX010057599.1, forward strand.
CAATGTATTAAAATTTTATACATGGATTAAACATTCTGACTGAAAGGAAACCGCTGTCTTTCCCCTAACAGTCCCATCTCGGTGAAATGGATATCCTTTAATAATAATAATAATAATAATAATAATAATAATAATAATAATAATAATAATAATAATAATAATAATAATAATAATAATAATAATAATAATAATAATAATAATAATAATAATAATAATAATAATAATAATAGCCTATATTATAATTGTTATTACGAAGTGTAAAATTGTAAAACTTTAAAATTCATGAATAAATCTTTGAGAAATTGAACAATTATTATTATTATTATTATTATTATTATTATTATTATTATTATTATTATTATTATTATTATTATTATTATTATTATTATTATTATTATTATTATTGCACTTATATAGTATAAAGATTAAAATTATTATTATACAATTGCACTTATATACTGTAAAAATTGTGTTCTCGTTATATTCTCTTTGTTAATACTGATGAGAAAAAATTCCTTTTCATGATTATTATTAACTAAGAAATTTGCGACGGTTCATCTTAATTTGTTTTTTATGATTATTAACTAAGAAATTTGCGACTATAATCTTAATTTGTTTTTTTTTATGATTACTAACTAAGAAATTTGCGACTATAATCTTAATTTGTTTTTTATGATTATTAAGAAATTTGCGACGATTCATTTGATTTTTTTTTATGATTATTATTTAAGCAATTTGCGACTACTCATCTCTTTCGCAAAAAAATACTAACCGTAGAGAAATTGGTAGTTTAAATTTTCAAAATAATTGTTTGAGCTTTGATTCATCTTAATTTGATATTTTGTGATTATTAACTAAGAAATTGATCTTTATTTGTTTTGTTTTTTTATGATTATTATTTAAGAAATTTGCGACTACTCATCTCTTTCGCAAAAAAATACTAACCGTAGAGAAATTGGTGGTTTAAATTTTCAAAGTAATTGTTTGAGGTATGGGCAAATTGCCTATTTTTGATAAAAGCTATGCAAGCCTTACTAATATATGTTTCGTAAACTCTATGTTGGATAGTTTCTCCAAATATCTATAGTTGAAAAAAAGTTATCTAAAATTGATTGAAGATATTTTAATTACAGTCAGCATTTTCTTTAACTGTTATGATTCGCATTTCAAGTCTAATCTTTCGAATTTAAATTTAATAAAAAAATTTGTAATTAAAA
>JABUQX010057600.1:7500-10000 GCA_015478945.1 Trachelipus rathkii
ACTATATGAATGAAGGCTGGGAATTCGTGGTTCAGATTGGCGTAAATTTTTCTTTATGCTGCGTTTCTCCAGTTATATAAGGTTCTTAATTCGCCCCTGTATGGAATACTGGTTTATCACATTTGCGGGTGTGTCCCGGTATTCAAGCTCTATTTTGATAGTGTTCGAGGCTACAGGTAAAGAGACTATAACTGTCCAAATATCTTTCTAAGTTCTTAGATTCCTCTAATCTGTCGAGGTGATATTAGGTGCCAATCTCTTTTTCTCTATAGGTATTACAAGGAGGTGCTCACTAGACAATTGACTCTCAGATTACTCGCTCGTAAAACAAGAGGTGCTATTCACATGAGTAATTGGTGAATAAATTGGAGACTCAAGATATTATCTTGTGGGTGCTCTTCTTTCCAAGGCCACATTGTTTTTTGGTTGACATAATTCGTCTTCCATACACATTTTATATTCCTGCGTATTCAATCTTCCTCTCTTTAAGTCTCGCAGTACTACGTCCACCTAGAGCGAATTGGTTAGACAAGGGATGGGTGAATTTACTATCTCTTTTTGTTTTATCTTTTTCATACTCTTAATTTTGCTTTGCCCCTCTTTGGAAAAGGGCATGCGCGATGATATGGTGGCACCAGTATAATATATAATATATATATATTATATATATATATATTATATATATATACATAAATAATTAATACTACTACCTACATAAACCACTAAACATAACATTACTAATATCTACAATAATATATACTATATATTTATATATAATATATACTAAAGTATATATATATAAATATATATATATACTAACATATATTATATATTACATAATATTATTATTATATATAATATATATTATTTATATATTAATATATAATATATATATAATAATATAATTTAATATATATACTATATATATATATATCAATATATATATGTATATACTATATATATATATTTTAATAATATTATATATATTATAATATACTAACTATATATATATATATATAATATCTATATATATACTATATATATATTTATATCATATTATTTTATATTTATTTAATTATATTAAATACATATATATATAATATATATAATATTCTTATATATATATAAAAAAATATATAAATATATTATATATATATATAGATATATATATATAATATATTATACTATATATATAAATTATAATAATATATATATAATTATTATATATAATAATAATAATAGAATAATGATTATATATTAGTGGTCGTCGTTATGTGTGGTTGCCTCAAATTTTTTAAATTTTTTTATTTGCTGCCGCGATACGACCTAAGGTTGGGCAACATGGTGGTCGTAAATTTTTTTATATTTACTCCATCTGCCACTTTGTGTGGCCAGTATTTATAAAGGGTGCAAATGATTGTATTCGCGAGTGGTTGGTTGAATTGTGGTTGAGGTAAGTCGTGATACACTGACCATAATATTTTCTTTACTATTTATGGAAAATTTAAAACTATACTGATAATATATATAAACTTAAATTTTTTGAGTTAAAATTATCAGTGAGTCGGTATCCTTTTTTGCATCAAAAAAAATTTAAGTACGTACGTGGGTAAAAATCATAAGAGTAAGTACAGTATTATACTTGGGTACGCCCTTGAAATTTAAATAGTATTATCTTATAAAAATAGTAAAGTATCAAGTGTGAGACCCACCTGGGTTACTGTAATCCCTAAACTGGGGTTTAGGGGTGGAGCCATTTTCATTTTGACATTTTTTCCAACGATATTTTCTTTATTTACATCCGAACTACTATCTATACAAGTTTAAAACCAAAATTTATGTATTTGATATAATATATATCTATAATATTTATTATTATATAATAATATATAATATATATAACAATATTATTATATTATATATTATTGATATATATATATATTTTTATTATAATATATATATTAATATTTTATTATTAATCTAATATAAATATATATATATGTATAGGTGTATATATATATCTATATATATATATATATATATATTATAATATTATATATATATTTATATATTATTATATAATATATAATTAATATATAATATAAATCTTTAATTAAATAATATTATATATATATAATATAAATAATAGTCTATCTATATTTATTATATATACATATTAATCTATTCCTATATTATCTATAATTATATATTATATATATATAATATATATATATATATAAATATATAATTAATAATATAAATAATATATATAACTAATATAAGTATATTACATATACACAATACTGAACCTTCCAAATTGAAAAGTAAAACTGATACAAGTAACCGGCATACAAATATTTTCTTTGACAAAGTTTTGGAGTTTCAAATTTTCCTTAATTATACAAAAAATATGGGGCTATATTTTGTTAAAATTTTACATTGACAAAAGTTATAGTGTTACATAATTATAAATATATCGAATCACTTGTCAAAATAGGCC
>JABUQX010057600.1:20000-37500 GCA_015478945.1 Trachelipus rathkii
ACTATATATATATAAAAAAAATAATATATATTTATAAATATATACTAATATATAATATATATAATATATAATATTATATGGTTATGTGAAATTTTACAATAGGCTCGCGTTTCTCCTGAGGTTCATGACAATTTTAGGTTATATTAACTTACAATCTTTTTTAAATTTTTTCATGTCTAGCGGTACAAAAACAATTTTATAAATCTTCTACTGAATTTAGTAAAGGTGAAGCAGTTAAAGTTTAAATTTACTTTCATTATGTAATTATAAAAAAATAAATTATAATAAATATTATTAGAACTGCGATAAAATTTAACATAAAGTACCAAAATCGTACAAAATATTTTTTGTTATCACTCCTTTACCTTTTCCATATCATATATATATATATAATATCATATATATATAATATATATATATATATTATATATTCTATATATAATATATATAATATATATATATAAAAGAGACAAAAGAAACGACAATGTAGAGAATAAAATGAAAATAAAAAAATTGACGTTAACATTTTTAAAGTTTTTGAGCTTCACAACTCGATAAAAAATTGGTAGGGAAAAATAGAAAAGCTACTAAAATATGTTAGGGTAAAATAAATTATTTTGTGATTTAAGATTTTGTCACTTCAAACAAACTTTGAGTCGTATTTGCTTTAAAAATTAACAAATTCGTATCTTTTTATGGAATCAGCGGATGAAAAATATAACAAGAATCATTAATAAAGATTCAAATAAAAAAAAATGCCTATTGAAAAAAAAATAATAATTTTGGAAAGGTTTTGTAACTCAGTTTAGTAATAACTTTAATCTTATTCTAAATCAATAAAATTGTTCAAATAAGACTGCAGAAAATTCAATTTTAAAAAATAATATTCCCTAGATAAAATAATGTCAATAATATTCTAAATTAAATAAATAGTTCTAATAATAAGAAATAAAATCAAACTATTAAATAAATATAGTGTTGTAAAGTAATAGTACAAAAGTTAATATAATTAGTTATCAAAGGGTAACTAAATAATTATATCATATTTGTATATTAATAAATAATTAAATGAAATGTGACATTCCTGTCTATATTTACGTAAATTAGCTATATTATGTAAAATAAATTAGTTTTTTATATCTTAAAGGTAAATCTATGGGTAATAAATTTATAGTAAAATACTTCCTTCAATTTATATGAGTAACAAAAGCAAGAGAATTAACTAAACAAAAAAAAAAAAAAAAAAAAAAAAAAAAAAAAAGTTTACTATATATATATATATATATATATATATATATATATATATATATATATATATATATATATATATATATATATATATATATATATATATATATATATATATATATATACTATATCTAACTCTAACCTAACCTTTTTTTTGCTCCTGTCTGAGACCCAGATGGCTGAAATTCACCCCTCTAACTCGTTTTAATGTGTCTAACTATAACTTATTTCATAATTTCCGTCTGGAAGGGTGGGTGTGTGCCTATGTAAGCAGTAATACTCCTGTAACGTCTCGTGAATCTCAGATCTCCCTAGCACCGATGCTTTGTGGCTCAAAATCTCTTCCTTCTACTACAATAATCTTATTGCTTCTGCTACTGTTCTCCTAATCAGAAAGATTTTCCCTCTTTCTTTGAATATCTTACTACCTCTCACGAGACTGTTATATCTTCTCATCCAAATGCTGAGGTCCTCTATTTAGGGGATTTCAATGTACACAACACTGAATGGTTGGGGTCCTCTCATACTGATTTAGGTGGGGAGGAGGCCAAATCATTCAGCATTCTTAACGATCTGGAGCAACTAATTAAAGAACCTACACATATTCCAGATCGCCCAAACAAATTCTTGAACACACTTGACCTATGTTGCACAACTAGTCTTTCTCTCTATAAATACACCACCTTCGCTCCTATTGGTAAATCTGACCACAACCTTATATCTCTTAACTTTAATACTTTCTCTCCAACAGCTCCATCCTGCCCTATGCGTTTTTTTCTGGCACTTTGATCGGGGTGATTGGGGGCCTTGCGTCGCTTCTACGCTAACTATAATTGGAGATGACTGCTTTGACTCTGATGACGCTTCGGCTTCTGCTAAGGTGGGAGCTGTAGTCGTTGACGGGATGAGCAGGTTCATTTCTTCATTTAAATCTTTCTCTCCTCATAATCCATGGTTCGATCGTGCCTGTTCTTTTGGCCATTCAGGCTAGAGACAGTGCGTATCGGGGGGTGGAAAAATTCTCGTTCTCCTATCACTCTCGCTAATTTTCATTCAGCTAGAAATCGTTGCAGGGATACTCTTCGACGAGCAAAGCGGGCTTTCATCAAACGAAAGTGCGCTAACCTCCTTGGTTCTCCTACTGACAAATCTTTCTGGCCTCTTGCCAAAAACATCTCTAACAACTTCTGTAAATCTGCTTTCCTCCTCTAATTCGATCTGAGTAGAAACCTGTTGCTAACTCTCCAACTGAAAAGGCCAATCTCTTCGGCCTCCTATTTTCCTCTAACTCAACCCTGGACGATTCTGGCCTTCCTCCTCCTCCACCTTCTCCTCTCAGGTGTCCTATGTCTTTGCCTGTGATTACATTTGATCGGGTGCATGGGCTCCTGAGATCTATGAACGTTAGGAAGGCGGGGGGGCCCGGATGGCATTCCTCCCCGAGTTTTGAGGGGGTGTGCTTCCGAGCTGGCCCCTCCCCTCGTTCAACTATATTCTCTATGTCTCAATACTAACACTTTCCCTCAATGTTGGAAGCATGCACATGTCCAACCTATTCCGAAAAAAAGGAAGCCGCTCTGATCCTTCTAAATATCGCCCTATAGCTCTCACCTGTATTCTATCTAAGATCTTTGAAACCCTTCTCAACTCTCACTTCTTAGACCATCTGGAATCTCATTCTCTTCTTCCGATCGCCAGTACGGCTTTCGGCGTTCGAGGTCTACTGGTGATATACTTTCCTATCTAACCGATTTATGGTTTTCCGCCCTTAGGAACTACGGGGAGACTTGCGTGGTGGCGCTTGACATATTCAAAGCATTTGACCGGGTATGGCACGCGTCACTGCTCTCCAAGCTCCCCTCCTTTGGGTTTCCTCCTTCTCTTTGCTTACTTATGTCTAGTTTTCTTTCAAATCGCTCAATATCGGCTGTTGTTGATGGGGCGACTTCTTCTTCCTTTTCTGTCAATAGTGGTGTTCCTCAGGGTTCTGTCTTATCTCCTACTTTATTCCTACTTTTATTAATGATCTTCTCACCTGCACATCTAACTCTATTCACTCGTATGCCGATGACTCGACCCTTCATTCTTCAACTCATTTCAATTCTGCTCCCTCTTTTACTTCTAGAATTGCCTCTCGTCTTAATCTTTCCGATTCTGTTCTCGCTGATCTGGATAGAATTTCCGGGTGGGTTCGTCTCAACCTTGTGAAATTCAATTCTTTAAAAACTCAACTTCTACAAATCTCCCTCTCTAAGACGCCTTCTAACTTTCCTATCTCTTTCGACGGTTCTCTCGTCTCTCCTGTTGACAATATAAACATCCTTGGCCTTAACATAAACAAAAAAATGTCTTGGAAACCTCACATCACAACGGTTGCTAAGGCGGCCTCAAAGAAGCTGGGAGTTCTGTTTAGACTGCGAGACTTTTTTTCCTCTTCACAGTTACTCCAGTTATACAAGGGCCTCATCCGCCCTTCTAATGATCAGAACTCTCATATCTGGGGCTCAGGTTTCACCCGGCTTTTGGATAGGGTCGAGTCAAAGGCAAAAAAGACTTATAAACTGTCCGTTTCTTTCTAGTTCACTTGACCCTCTATCTTTTGCGGCGCGATGTTGGTGCTTTATCTCTTTTCTATAGGTACCGTAGCGGCAAGTGCTCGAGGGAACTTTCCACTCGCGTGCCACCACCTTTAAGACGCCCTTCGTAGCACAAGGGGTGCTGTATCGGCACTCATGAGTTTTGTGTTGATATGGCAACTCCAGACTAGTTCGCTGGTGCCTCCTTCTTTCCTGCCACCTCGTTCTGTGGGATTCTCTTCCATCTTCTGTGTTTCCTACTCATTTAATCTCCCTCACTTCAAAGCCCGCGTCTGTGCTCATCTAGCGTGATTTGCGTTAGTTGATAGTTTTGTTGATTTTAACACCCCTCCTTGAATAGGGCTTTGCCCGTGAGCAGTGGTGATATCTGTAAAATATATATATATATATATATATACATATAGTTTTCATTTTGACTTTGATATAGCTCGCGTTTCTCTCTCTTTCACACACACTCACACTACCCCTCTCTCTCTTTCTCTCTCTCTCTTTCTCTCTCTCTCTCCTCTCTCTCTCCTCTCCTCTCTCCTCCTCCTCCTCCTCTCCTTCATTTAGCAGCTCATCAAAATATTCCGTCCACATGAGGTAAAGAATTGATAATATTTTATTTGATTTTGGTACTTTATTAAACTTTATCCAGTTTAATAATATTTTTTTTTAGGGCATAATTCCAGAAAAGGGCCAGGAGAATTATCTCGAAAAGTATGACACTTACAGGAAAACCAAATACATATTTGGAATCAGCGTATAAAGCTTATTACCGGAATGTAAAAAAAAAAAAAAAAAAAAAACTCGAAAAGTACGACACTAAAATTAGTTACCCATTTATTTAACTATTTGTATAAACATTGACCCAACTTGTAAGTTAATACTTTGCCCCCTTTATAAAATTTTATACTTAAAAAATATGACAGCCCAGTTAATCCTATTAATTTAATTTAATTCTAGATCTAGTTCACTAAAATCTCATTTATTCCTCATACTCTGAGACCTTATTCCATCTAATGTATTTAAAAAAAAAAAATCTTCGACCGATTTTTTTTTTTAACAATTTTAAGCGAACCTTTGATACTGATTCTATTCACACACTCCAAAAGCTATAAACAGCTCAATCTTTTCTACACACAATTTAATAATAATTCTTAACGTAACAAATATTTCTTATCTCATCACACAATTCACACAGATGACTCGAAACCTTTTCAACCAAACACAGGGATGAAGGATAAAAAACAAAAACAAAATATACTTCAGTAAGAATTGAAACTTTTTGAAGAAACCTATAAAAAAAGATAGTGTAAGATGCAAAATATTGTCAAGAAGGTTAAACACAATAACATCCCATTCCCACCCCCATTCTTAGGGTCCAGGTGTTGGCAAAAATAAAAACATTAATCTTTATTAAAGGGTTCTACACTCTATAACCAACTTTTCATATCCATTACAAGTAGTAGAATTAATAATAATAATAATAATAATAATAATAATAATAATAATAATAATAATAATAATAATAATAATAATAATAATAATAATAATAATAATAATAATAATAATAATAACCACCTAACATTCAAATTTTACAGTAACAAAATCGTGCTCTTAAATTTACTACAGGGTGAATCATCAAAACTGAAAATTAATTACCCGACATTTGAAACTAAATAATGAAGAATTACCATCATTTCTATAAAATCTGAAGAAGATGATGAGTAAAATCTAGATAATTAATTACTCATGCATAAAGTAACATCGCATAAAAGAAATTATAAAAAGCGTATGCACTACATCATCACGTCCAAAACCAAAATCTATTCCTGGAGTAAACATAACTTCAAAATAAATTTTAATAATAGAAATGAAGTCTTTCTTAATATTTCATTCACATAAAGTAATACCTAATAATAATAATAATAATAATAATAATAATAATAATAATAATAATAATAATAATAATAATAATAATAATAATAATAATAATAATAATAATAATAATAATAATAATAATAATATATAATAATAATAATAGGAATCCAGCGTATAAAGCTTTCGGGGTATGAAACGTCCCCCCCCTCCGTCCCCCATCGGCTCGAGCCCCAAAAATTGAAGTTCAAGGAAACATATTTCCATTAGGGGCTCCGAGCCAATGAGAGGGGGGGGACGAAGTCCCCCCATCGTCCACCTAGAGGCCGAGAGACCCCGACTCCACAGGTATTATCAATGCGGTCTACCCTTAAAAAGATTCATTAGTTTAAATCATAAAAAACTACTTTGCATATAATAAGCTTTATACGCTGATTCCAAATATGTAATTTATTTTTCTGTAAGTGTCGTACTTTTTCGAGTTTTTTTTTTTTTTACATTATGGTAGCTCTCACCCAATTCATATAATTTCCTGTCACCACAGAAGTCATCCTGTTAATTATTTACCTTTCATTATATATATATATATATATATATATATATATATATATATATATATATATATATATATATATATATACTCTTCTCTCTCTCATATATATATATATATATATATATATATATATATATATATTTATTAAAACGCAAACACCCTTTAATTTTAATAATAACTCGTAATTATGATTTTATTATATTTGAACGAAAATTCAGACCTTAAAAGGTAGTTTATCTATTAACACAATTCGAAATAATTTCATACAATTTTTTAATAAAAAAAAAAAAGGAAAGAATCTGAGCTTCACACCGAAAGCAATTTTTGGTCAATTATACGGCATTTTTAACTTTTTCAACATAAAAATACAGGCCATCAATTCCAATTTCACTCCCTCTTTATATATATATATATATATATATATATATATATATATATATATATATATATATATATATATATATATATATCTTTCTCTTTTTCAAACAACTTGACCACTTACATTTGAGACCAGAGAGGAATTTTCTATGTTAAAATGTTAAAAACATAAAAAAGAACAAAGGGGTTATCGAGGGTGGAACAGTCATGGATCACTTTTATAAATAATCAATAAAAAAAGCATTTAATTGTCTCATACTATTATATGTATATATATATATATATATATATATATATATATATATATATATATATATATATATATATATATATATATATAGTAGTGACTGGACACTTTGAGCTCCTACAGCTTTTTCTCAAAAAGTATAAGAGATATTTGCTTTAAACTTGGAATATAATCTATATATGGGATAAGCTCGAATCCGTGTAAATTTCAAGTCTGTAGGATGTATATAGAGGGGGTCACCCCCGAGAGCGTAGCCGCTACGCCCGCGTTTATACCCTTTTGGCTTTCCAAACCCGAGATTGAGTTAAGCCTAATGAGAGTTAGATTCGAGTGTGATGACGTAATCTCGGCTGCGCCGAGATTACGTCAGTGAGCGAGCGCACGCATACACATACACATACACATTATTTTTATTATTATTATTATTACTTCGAAGAAATTATGATCACGAAGTGATCATAATTTCGAGTTGTGTTGTGCTTTGACTCCGACTCCGACTCCGACTCCGACTCCGACTCCGACTCCGGCTCAGGCTCCGGGAGAGGGCGGAATAATAGGCATGTCATATTATTATTATTATTATTATTATTATTATTATTATTATTATTATTATTATTATTATTATTATTATTATTATTATTATTATTATTATTATTTCCACCGTGGTTGCTTCTTCGCATCCAGTTTCTGAGTCCAATATATATCTACACGGGTTAGGGTTATCGTATTGGGTTAAATTTGGAGGTGTTAGATAGAGATAACCTCGTCGTAGGCAAATCTAAATATGAGCCTAATGAAGGGGACCCACCCCTCTTAAAAAAATCGAAGTGTTTAATTAGCTGAAATTTGGTGAGAGGATTCAGAGTTGAATTTCTGAAATACCCGATATGTGTGCACCGGAGCCAGCACCGGTGCTGGAGCCACTGCGGAGCTCAGTTAATAAACAGTCGTATAACAACAATGTAGGTGTCCTTATATGGGTTATCGAGGTCGTAGAGTTCGAATATGTGGGTTATAAGATCGTGCGGGGTGTCTAGGACCCCCATTGAGGGGGGGGGTCCTGACTGAAAAAAAGAGCCCAGAGTGCAAAAAACAAAGGAGGAACGAAAGAAGGATGAGAGATGAATAAAAGAAGGAAAGAATGGAGAAGGAATCTGAATCTATAGAGTTTGAGTTGACAATGGAGCCAATGCAGGCACCAGTGCGATGTTTAGTTAATAAATATTTATGTAATGAGGAGGAGTCTGAGGAAGGATTCACTATTGAAAGGGTGTTTGAGACTCCCTCATAAGCAAGAAGGTATCATCATCATGCTCCTGGTCGATGCGGGGGCGCGCCCGCAGGCGCGCAAGCCAGTGCAATCCGCCGGCGCGATCCGACGCGTGCGCGCGCCCGCAGGCGCGCCCGCCGGCGCGATCCGACGCGTGTGCGCGCCCGCAGGCGCGCCCGCCGGCGCGAACCGAAGCGGGAGGGGTGCGAGCGCGCATCCTCCCCTTGCGTACCGCATGTACGATCCGGTACGAGAATGCAAACGTGTACTGTTTTCAACTTAATTTTTTTTTCAAAAATTTATTATTTTTTATTTTATTTTTAATATATTTTTTGTTTTTACTAATTTTTTTTAAGCTTTTCATGTTCATAACGTAAAAATTTACGTTTTTACATACCCTAAATCAGTAAATCAGTAAATCGTACCATCATCCAACCACCCTTCTGTCCATATATGATCTATTGATCTATTGATCTATTGATCTATTGATCTATTGATCTATTGATCTATTGATCTATTGATCTATTGATCTATTGATTCAAGTCATATTTTTCTTTGGTATAAATAAGTTCTTTTGAAAAAAAAAGCGGGAAAAGAAAACAAGTTTTTATTTTAAAGCCTTTATAACATAAGAGCAAACTACATAATCGTTAACATATAAATTTTTAGCATCAAATATATTTACAAGTTTATTAAAAGAAACATTATTTAAAAAACATATAATGAAATAAATACAGTATACACCACATAAATTATTTTGGAAAGCTTATAAGGTCTTAACATATTGAACATTATTATATTTTAAAAAAGATACTACATAATGATTACTAAACATAAAATCTAAATGCAGAGAGTCAAGGAAATAAACAACATTATTTTTATTCTTATACACAGCTATCCAATGTCCATTGCTTGAAACATCCCGGGGAGAAGTGTTGAAGATAAGACCAGAGTCGGTATCCAATTTCACAGAACAGAGTTCATTACATGCGAATACGCCTAAAAATCTTCTTTCGTTTCCGAAGGCGTTTAATATTTCTTCTTCATTCATCATTAATAATTCAAGATTATATTTCGTGTTCTGTCAATCTCGATGATTTGAGGATGCTCCAGATACACCAGAACAGAGATTGAGGATGTCAAACTTTGTCCAAATTTAAGGCTCAATCCTAAAGTTCCTTTTCTTAGGATATTGAGATGATAAGCATTACAAGCTGAAAGATCGGCGCAGTGAGATCATATGCATATAAATTACTGTTTTCAGCATAATTCTTGAGATCAACACCCGTACCGTTATCGCTGCATGATACCGTGTTGGCAAATAAATCGTAAAAAGGCCGTGAGCATTGGGAATGTGAGTCTTCATATATCATCTCATAATCACGACCGTAAGGTTGACCATTCACATGTAAACTGACCCCTCTAAGGCCGAAATGGGTAAATTTAAAGGGTGACTTTCCATAGTTTCCAGAATATGCATCGTGTTCTACAATTCCTATTATTACCTTCTGAGGTAAGCTCCCATTGACTATGTTAGGTATATTAATGCTCGATAACCCTTGGGTAAAGTTAAAAATTTTAGTTTCAATTCTCTTGATTGGGTATTTCGCTGTATCAGTCAAAAGAGATTTCTCTATTTCCATATGTTTAATGGGAGATAATTTCACTTTACGTACATAAAGATAAGCATCCAGTAATTTAAAGATAGGCTTTGGAGCAGTAGTTGTGGCCAAAACAGCACTTTTAACATTAAGAGCAAATTCAGGTGTAGATCTAGTTAACCTGATACGCATATCCACAGATGGTAGAATAAGTCTTTCCTGAGAGAATATATCACCATTTACCCGTCCATAATATTTATAGGTGTTATTTTTAGATTTACCAGCATGGGTTCTGTGGTTCTCCACATCTTTTAAATTGTAATATCCACAAGATTGTAGATGAGATTCCTTCGCATCTTGAGAATAATTTAATAAAGTTTCAATATAACTTCGATAAGGGTAACTTGCCGCTGATGCTCCTAGAGATGTTTCATTTAAAAATACCTCAAGTTGATTAAAACACGTATACAGGAAATTTGTTTCGGTGGATACTATGTGATCGCTTCCTGTGAGATCTGAACCATCTTCGTTTACTAACTTAGTCTTTAGATATAAAAACACATTCGAAGGGTCAAGATATTGATCAGAAGTGCCAGGAATATTGAAATCGAGAGGTACATCTGTATTTGTGATTGAGTGAACGGGATTAATACTAATAAAGTTGGATTCACTCACACTGATCTGTGTAGGGTTCACAGAGAAGAGATCCAATTCACTCTTACAACAGTCTGGACTGGAGGGATGGAGGAAATGCATCTTGCTGGCACAATCACTGGACGTATAATGATGAGAGATCTGTTTAAACATTCCTTATATACAAAATAGTTACAGGTTGCCCCTGTTTATGTGAAATAGTTGCCATTCAGCATCATTATTAAAGGGCAAACACATCAATGCACTTTTTCTTTAATGGTCCTTTCCTATTCCTCTTTATAGGTTTTTTACGATGACCTACACCTTGACCAGTCATCTTACGTCGTATTTTTCGTTTAACATCATCTAACATTTCATCAGAAGCATCGGCTAATCGACGTTTTACAGCTGTTCGAGGGTCGACACCTCCCATAATATCCTGGAAAGTATCTATACCTGTCCTAGCTGCTTTTTTAGCAAGATATTTACCTCCTGATTTAAACAAAGGGATGGCCCGTCTGAACAACGAAGCAAAAAATCCACCTAAACCATAACCCCTCTGCATTCTTGAACCCCTGAAGACTCGTTCTCTTTCCATTATTATTATTTAACGGAGCTTCCTTCTAATGTGTACTTTACACAATGCTGTTCCAGTCGTGAATGGGTATGGCTTACCTTCTACATCTCTTATATAAATACGAATCGAACTCAGTTGGGTCTTACTCAATGGTAAGTAGTGAACATTAGGAAAACTTATAACTCTTTTTCCTTTAGGAAAATGAACTACTCTTAACAAAGAGGCTTTAGTATTCCCTACGTACTGATGGTCTATAATATCTGTATAAACATAGGCCATACCAGGATCTTGAAACATCTTAGAAGGCATGCATACAAAATGTAATGAAGTCACGGTGTCATTTTTTGTGACATACTCTTCCATCGTTGGTATATAATGCATTAGAGCCTTTAGAGGTGGTTTATTATTTCGCGATATTTTGTATATATGTGAGTAACAACAACTACGAAACCAAACTGAAGGGCGGAAAATAAATAAACTTATATCTTTCAGGTTCACGTCCTTATGAGATTTTAATGTGATTAACACGTTATCTTCGTTAACAGGTTTATTAACAAGAAACACTAAATCTTTACATAATTCACTTGCTTCAAATTTTTTGTTTAAGTCTATGAACACCTCGGTCATCGATTTATAGAGACCATTGTTTATTACATAATTTTCGTAGAAATATTCATTCTTGCCTCGTTTGAGGGTTGCCGTACTAGCGTTACTTTTTAATACATTTTTAACATTATCAACATTTCTAAATATCGTAAACGCCAAATTTGTAACAGGTATATTCTCTATACCAACATCGAGAATTATTTCACTTAATCCTGCTTCATACCGTTCTCTATCGAAAGTTATAGGGTTCAATAACTCTGTGGTATAGTCTGATATTTTATTTTCCGGATGTAGATCCATAGAAGCCGATGAGGGCAGCGTTAAATAGAAATGATCTTCACTCTCCATGTTCACAAAGTAAACTGATCAATGTTTCCTAATTTCACTAGCATTTATATAACTGTTAAACTTCATTGGGTAGCCCACCCATTTGACAAGATACTGTTTATTTTTACCTTTTCCTTTAGATCCTAATATTTTTTCTATTTTATACTCATGACTCTTAGGATCAAATTGTATTTTCTGTATTTCTTGTTTATAGAATCCCCCTTTTATTTTTTCTCCGTCTAAATCCTCAAGATAGTATAATTTTAACCTGTCTCTAGGGAATTCTCTGATACTGTCTACTTTAAAAACCTCTCTCGACCATCCAGCTTCATACCCTTTTCTGAAATTTTCATCAGTCCTGGATACTCTTACATAATCTCCTACTTTAATGCCTGTGTTATCTTTTATTTTTCCCTTTGGGTTGATAGGTACAAACGGTTTTGTCTTTACCATCTCTATAGGGGTATTCTTAAGTGTTCTATGATGAGACCGGTTATAAGAGTAAGCCAAGTCCTGTAGTATATCTATATATTTAAATGTATTCATCTTCGTGAAATACCTATGCATTCTTTCTTTTATAGTTCTTTGTACTCTTTCAACTATTGCGGCTTTATTAACAAAATGTGTTGTAATACCCTATATCATACTCAGTAATTATTTCTTGAAACTCTTTACCTAAAAATTCTGTACCCTTATCTGTCCATATCATTTTGGGATATCTGTTATCCTTATTTATAATTTCTCTGACTGCTGTAGCAACTGTCTTTGATTTTTTATCTTTTAAAACCTTTAACCATAAGTATCTGGAATATACATCTATCACAAAAAGAATATATCGATACCCTTCATTGTAAGATTTATATTTTATCATATCGGTCAAATCTAGTTGCCATACGCTATCTAAATGGGGAGCTATAGTTTTCCGTGTAGGAAATTTTTTTCGTATAGGTTTATGAAGGGTAAAAGCGTCCTCACCTTCTAAATATTTTTTCAATTCCTTTTTACTAATTTGAGGAAACTTTGAAGCAAACCTTGAAAAACCCCCGTAACTGTATGGTTGTTTCACATCAAAGTAATATTTATCGACCGCTTCCTTGGCCTCCATGATTCACAATGACATTAACAATAAAAATTTTATTCATTTATACTGAAAGGTGATATAAAAAATCAGATGTATATATGAAGTATTTTATTTTTTAATTACAAAATAATATTAACTATTTTAAATTACAAGTCTAAAAAACATAGCAAGTGTATACATAATTTTAAATTACAAATAATACAATCATATAAAAAAAAATCATAATAAATAATCATGTGCTAATCCACTTTGATACTTTGTGTGGATTTTTTCTTATTCGGCCCGTTCTTGAACGTAATGTGTTTCTACTTATCAACTTTAATCTATCCGATGCGAAAGAAGTACCAGCGGGACTTGCATCAGGTCTAGGTGTCAATGGAATATTATCCAGATCCGCTAATCTTTGTTTATTCAGGATTAAACTTCTTGGAAAATTAATAGTCTGAAGTTCTTGTTTGATTCTGTTCCAACCTGCCACAGGGACCTTCTTCCATTCACGTGAGAGATCAGATATCAAGTCAACAATATTCGAACCAGCTAGGACTTCTCCATCAATAATGATTTGACCGAGATCATTCCAAGTAATCTGATCTTTTAAAATATTATATAGAGCTACACCCGTTTTCTTACTCCTTACTGGTAAGCTTTCCTGGAGTATATGTCTAAAATTAGCTTCTCTTTTCACCACGGGTTTAGTATCTGCAGTTAGAGCTGTATCTTCCTTGGGTGATTTTAATAAAACTTTTAAATCAACTAATTTTTGTATAGCGTTTTGATATAGGATTCTTTTTTCATGAATGTTAACGTTGGAGTTTAATATTTGCTGCAGTTCCTTCTCATAATTATTTATCTGTTCAACTTGAGGATCATATAAACTCAAAGGCTGCTGTTGAATCAATGAGTGATAAGGATTATATCCGATCTGTTGCTGCTGAATGTCTGATTGTTGTTGTTGTTGTTGTTGTTGTTGTTGTTGTTGGGGTTGTTGTTGCTGATGTTGTTGTTGTTGTTGTTGCTGCTGTTGTTGTTGCTGTTGTTGCTGTTGGTGTAGGTAGGGTTCCTGTGTTATATTTCATCTTCTCATAATCGCTGTAGGGTAAAACCACTACCTTCTTCATCATTGAGCAAGCCACTTGGTTATCAAAGGGGCTATAACGGAAAAGAGTAAAGGTAGGAACACACCACCACCTTTCTGTAATAGCTTCTTTTTATTTTTAAGCTTTCGTTCCCCGCAAGTTTTTTAATAATGTTTCTATGACGACGTAGCTTTACCTTCTGAGGTCTGTTTAAAGGAACATTTCCTTTTATAAGATTTAGGCATACTTCTGCTATACATTGGATAAATTTTTCATCTTCACAGATCAGTTTACGTTTTTCTGAAGGTTTCAGGGTTTTAAATTTTCTCATAAGAGGTAAATAATGTGCTACTAGAGTACTCATTATTCAGGTATGTATACTGTCTCAATCTCGCTAGGTAAGATATTTGTACGCAGTAACACTCTATGCATGTTCTTAGGATGAAGCTCGCAGAGTAAATAACCGTGAGGTATAGATGTAACTTCTTTATATACTTTAAAATTCTTTACGTTGAGTAGGGAACATTTGGGTAGCCACAACATTGACCTGACTCATATCCCTTCTTTGGCCGAACAAGATTAAATACTGCGTGTTTAAAGACACATCCCTCATATACTTATTCTGATGAAAGATATTCTGTTATAAAAAATACTGTGATGTTTAAATGATGAGAGTAAACTGTGAAAGTTTCTGCTATATCCTCATTCAATTTATGCATCAAATCATCAAGGATTATAATTTTATGTCCTGGTAAACATTGAAGAGCTTTTATATCATATAACCCTTCGTGAAATTCGATTACATCTTTGTAATCTTTAAACTTTTCTTGATAAACACTGTAACACCATATGATTTTAACAGGTTGTTGTTCGAAAATCTCGACCTCTTTTAAAATGTTTAATAACAGAAAGGTTTTCCCACACCCAGTAGGACCAGACACAAGACATGTAGCAGGTGTGCGGAACATAAATTTACCAACGTCCATTCTAGATTGACCCCCGAACACTATTGAATAAGAAAAGGGCTGCACTTATGTTATAAAGGCTTTAAAATAAAAACTTGTTTTCTTTTCCCGCTTTTTTCAAAAGAACTTATTTATACTAAAGAAAAATATGACTTGAATCAATAGATCAATAGATCAATAGATCAATAGATCAATAGATCATGATTGGACAGGAGGGTAGGTTGGGTGGCTTGATTTACTGATTTACTGATTTAGGGTATGTAAAACATAGCAATTTTAATAAAAATATGACCTTAATCAATAGATCAATAGATCAATAGATCAATAGATCATATATGGACAGAAGGGTGGTTGGATGATGGTATGATTTACTGATTTACTGATTTAGGGTATGTAAAAACGTAAATTTTTACGTTATGAACATGAAAAGCTTAAAAAAAAAATTAGTAAAAACAAAAAATATATTAAAAATAAAATAAAAAATAATAAATTTTTGAAAATAAAATAAAAATTAAGTTGAAAACAGAACACGTTTGCATTCTCGTACCGGATCGTACATGCGGTACGCAAGGGGAGGATGCGCGCTCGCACCCCTCCCGCTTCGGTTCGCGCCGGCGGGCGCGCCTGCGGGCGCGCACACGCGTCGGATCGCGCCGGCGGGCGCGCCTGCGGGCGCGCGCACGCGCCGGTTTCGCGGCGGATTGCACTGGCTTGCGCGCCTGCGGGCGCGCCCCCGCATCGACCAGGTGCCTGATGACGCTACCTTCTTGCTCATGAGGGAGTCTCAAACACATTAGTCGAACTCTACATCCTTATAAACATATATAAGGCCAACCGCACCGGAGCCAGCACCGGTGCAGCTGTCAACTCCTACTCCTCTGAGGCAGATTCCTTCTCCATTCTTTCCTTTCTTTTATTCTTCTTTCATCCTTCTTCATTCCTCCTTCGACCTCTGTTTTGCACTCTGGGCTCTTTTTTCAGTCGAGACCCCCATAATGGAGGGTCCTAGGCACCCTATACGGACTTATAACCATCATATTCGAGTTCTACGACCTCGATAACCCTTATAAAGACACCAACATTGTTGTTATACGACTGTTTATTAACTCGGCACCCAGCTGCTCCAGCACCGGTGCCGGAGCCAACTTCTCAGATTCACATATCAAGTATTTAGAAATTCAACTCTGAATCCTCTCACCAAATTTCAGCCAATTACGAACACTTCGA
This sequence comes from Trachelipus rathkii, assembly GCA_015478945.1. NCBI lineage: Eukaryota > Metazoa > Arthropoda > Malacostraca > Isopoda > Trachelipodidae > Trachelipus > Trachelipus rathkii. Next base: position 36,250 of record JABUQX010057600.1, read on the forward strand.
TGTGGGGTCCCCCTTCGGGGGACCCAGAGGGTTGTAACTTCGTATACAACAAGGGTACCTCCCCATCTAACACCCCTCCAAATTTTAGCCCAATACGATAACTCTAACTTCTATAGATATATATTGGACTCAGAACCGGATGCGAAGAAGCAACCATGGAGGAATACCGGAGTGCGTAAAAACGATTCCTTACAGGAATAGCTGACTAGATTCCCTTCGGGAATCGAATCTTCGATGTAATAATAATAATAGTAATGTGTGTGTATGCGCACGCGCTCAGTTCGTGTTCGTCGGTCAACAGACCTTCGGTCTGTTTGACCTCCAGGTGGTCGGTCGTCCAAACGCTCGTTAGGCCTAAACTCACCCACACAGATCACGCCACAAGGGCGTAAGCGCAATATCGGCGTCCACCCTCGGGGGTGACCCCCCTCTATATACATCCTACAGACTTGAAATTTACACGGATTCGTCCTTATCCCATATATACATTATATTCCAAGTTTCAGACCTATAACTCTATTCCTTCATATCGAAAAGGCTGAGGGAGCTCAAACTGTCGCTAATACTACTATATATATATATATATATATATATATATATATATATATATATATATATATATATATATATATATATATATATATATATATATATATATATATATATATATATATATATATATATATATATATATATATATATATATATATATATACCTGTGTTACCAGATTGCGAGATATGGACCCAACTCTTTTGCACCCCAAAAATCTCTTTCCCCAGCCTCAACCCATTTGAAAAAAGGTTATATGTAGAATAATACTTGAAATTAATAATTCTCAAATTATGTTAAAAAAACTAAAGCTTCTGAGCCCTTTAAAGGGAGAGTTTGCTTCTCTTTTCTTCGTAAATGAGATCTGCATCGCTGAAAAGATGCTCGCCAGCTACACTTATTGAAGGGCATGCTAAGTATTCCCTGCTGAGTTCTGCAAGATGTGAAAAACTTTTACAATTATCACGCCATCAAACCAATGGATCTTTATCCGATTCCAAGAGTTTTCGCTTTTGATAATCTTCGATCAATGACAGAGTGTCCTTTGACACCTTTGAACAAGACTCTTCATCGCTGCTAGAAGCCAAAAGAACGTTCATGGATTCTGCAATGGTTTCGCTAACAGATAGTAAATGTGTCTGTTTCTGCAATCTTTTCCTTTTTATTGGCTGGTGAAATTTCTGGCTTTAGCAGCATTTCAT
>JABUQX010057600.1:45000-47500 GCA_015478945.1 Trachelipus rathkii
GGATACAGCGATAATTTTAATTTTTCTGAGGTGGAGGAGGGCAGGGCTGCGGAGCCAGAAATGGAGCTAAAAAAAACTTTTGTGGGTCGAGTCGGAGCCAGAGTATGAGAAAAAATACAAATTTATTTTATGATACAATAAAGGGATTGAGCCATAGATGCATAATTTTTAAACAATGGTGCGAGAGCTGGCAAAATATTACTGGCGGCACCGCAGCCCTGGAGGAGAGGCAGTTCTATTCTCTGAGGAAATGATATATCAAAATTTTCTATATTAATAATGAATGTCCTTTTCATAACTACAAATAATTACTAATTTTGACTTTTGGTCTTATGATATTCATAATTGAATGGGATTTACTCCTCTTTGATAAGAGGGTATATATATATATATATATATATATATATATATATATATATATATATATATATATATATATATATATATATAAATATATATATATATATATATATATATATATATATATATATATATATATATATATCAAAAGAGAGTCTTTGTCAAGGGCTTTCTGGTATACCTCCCTGCAAGCTAATTTACTGCTACAACGATATGTATCTACATAGCATTTGGTCTTGAACTTACGTTTGGCAAGAACGTCCCACTTCATTATTAAGGTCTCTGGCACCGGTCTTTCGATTCCCTCAAATAGAGTGATTTCTGGTACCCCTGTGGTCGGTAGTTTAAGGTATTTGGTCTGAGGGAGGCATCATATGCCCAAATAACTCTTACTGTATCATCCTGAAAGAAATAATAAACAAATTTAATGTACATTATATATATATATATATATATATATATATATATATATATATATATATATATATATATATATATATATATATATATATTTATATATATATATATATATATATATATATATATATATATATAATCTTACTATTTTTAGTATTTAGTATTTTATATTTAATACTAATGAATATTTTAATATTTTTCAAATTTATCGTAGGTTTAATATTCTTTATATTTATAATGTTTAATATTTTTTGATACTTGATATTAATATTTGTTATATTTTAACATTTTAAATATTTAATAATACTTTAATATTTTGAGTATTCAATATATCAGCAATGCAACCACTACTTATAGACAAGGCCCATACAACCACTACTTACAAACTTGCAACCTAAATACTTCTAGCGAAACCCTTCCCTGCAAATCCAGCATATATATAAAACCTATCTACTCACAACTCAAAGCAAAACCCTTTCCATACAACACCTACTTATAACCAAAAACCCCCTATATCTTCTACTTATAGGCAAAACCCCTACAACTCTTGCATACAAAACTACTACAACCACTACTTATAACCAAATCCCAAGCTACGTATAGGCAAGAGCCATAAAAACATTACTTATATGCAAAACTTCAACAACCATTACTTTTAGTCAAAACCGCTGCAACCTAACTACTTAAAAGGTAAAAACCACATCTACTACTTATAAGCAAATCCCTACAACCAATTTATAGGTAAACCCCATGTAATCACTACTTACAAAATATAACCACTATTTTTAAGTAAAACCTACTACAACCACTACTTATAGACAAAACCACTGCAAACTACTACCAAAGGCAAAACCCTAAACCACTACTATAGACAAAACCCCTGTAATCACTACTTAAAGCAAGCAAAAACCACATGTACTATTTATAAGTAAACCTCTTCAAACGCTACTTATATTCAAAATTTCAATTCCACCATTTAGCAAAAACCTCAATCAGAATGGAATATGAAATGCCTATTTAAAAAAGATCATATTCGTACATATTAATGAATATCATTCCTAAAGAACACTATTATTATCAATGACTCATGAAATTGATTTCAAAATAATAATATATATATAAATCCTAAAGAAAAATAAATTAGAATATATATATATTTAAAAATCATTGTAACTGTTTAAATATTTTATCATTTGAACTTCTTCTATGGATGGAGCAATACCAAATTGATACTTAATTTTTATTTGATACCAAATTTTTACTAGATACCAAATTTTTGCATGATACCAAAGTTTTACTGGATTATATTATCAATACTCAATACCAAAACTTCTTCCAGCTAGTCCATTAAAGATTACCGATACCTTGCTGTAAAATGGTTTATGAAAACACCGATAATAAAACCGATACGAAGTCCCTATACCACATTTTTGCCGATACCATATATCAGAACCAGTTTCGATATCATTATATTGCGGTATTTGGTATAGATATCATTGTGTTTAACAGATACAGATATTTTATAAAAATTTATTCGATGCCGGTAATATATCAACATTAAAAAATACCATATCAAATGCCGATATTAAAAACACTGATACAATGCCGATACAGATTCCCAAATCGTATCAGTGAATCTGAGCCGGTACTAAAGTGCTAAAGTGGTATCAAGAAAGCGGCGAGTATTGCGTATATGAATCAGAATCGGGTTGTTTGGGCTTTC
>JABUQX010057600.1:50000-52500 GCA_015478945.1 Trachelipus rathkii
TTCAATTAATATCAATCTCTCTATAATAATAACTCAAAAAACGCAATTTTTTTAGTTTTGTCGTTTTTAGGAGTGATATATAAAAACAGAGAATTTATCAAAAGTAGCTTCACAAATCATAAGGAAAAATTACTGAAATAATTATTATTATTATTATTATTATTATTATTATTATTATTATTATTATTATTATTATTATTATTATTATTATTATTATTCATGTGAAGCGTAATAATAATGTAACAAAGACTTCCTTCATCAGTTTTCACAAAATCATTCTTGCTCATCTTTCCGCCTCACCCCCCACCTTCGTCATCTTTTTCTTTTCCCTACTTTACCCCCCCCCCCTCAATATTCTTGGCCTATTAGATAAACTTTCTTTCGATACACCCCCGTATATATATATATATATATATATATATATATATATATATATATATATATATATATATATATATATATATATATATATATATATATATATATATATATATATATATATATATATATATATATATATATATATTACTTACAACTTGTAACCACTCCCAGAAAGGGTCAAGACCCTGTCAGCGGGGCCAGCGCTCTTCTTCATCTTCCTCTATCCTCCAGGACTCTCTCAGCTCCCGCATCGACGGCATTCCATGTCTTCTCAATTTCTCTGCCCCATATAGTAGAATCGGGATTAACACCGATTCTACTATATGGGGCAGAGACATTTAGTAGAATCGGTGTTAACACCCCCATACTCATTTGTCTATCTTTCAGTATAAGGTAGACTGTCCTTACAACTCCCCCATACTGAGCTTTCATCCTACTTTGTTATCTCCATTACCTCCTTCTCTTCCAAATACTCCACCCAAGTATTTACATTTCTCCACCATCTTTATCTCAGTCCCTTCCACATCCACTCTCAGCTCTCCCCCTCCTTCTCTACTGACCACCATGATCTCCGTCTTTTCTGTGTTCATAGTCAGACTGGCCTCTCTAAGCCTATTCGCAAAACATGTCACCACCTCTCTCAGCCTATCTTCCTCTTCGCTCCAGCACGCCAGAATATAATCATCTAATCTTGTATCTCCTCTCTCACCTTCTTTATCACTACATCCAGATATGCTACAAAGAAAATTGGTGACAACAAGCTTCCTTGTTTGACTCCTGTTCTCACCTCAAACCATTCCTTATTCTCATATTTTGTTCTTACATTACATTTACTATTCTTATACAAACTCTCCAGGGCTCCTCTCAACTTTTTATCCACTAGCACTCTCCACAGTCTCTCCCTAGGCACTGAATCAAAAGCTTTCCTCAGATCTATGAAAGCTATATATGCTCGTTTATTATATTCCCATACCTTTTCTAACGTAATTCTCAAGGCTAACAGATCCATCATGCCGTTCTTCCCAGTCCGTAGCGTCTCTTCCCAGTCTTGGGTCTACTACCATTCTCAGCCTTTTCTCTAGTATTCTCTCATAGTTTTTGCCCAGTGGTTCTACAAGGAAATTCCCATTATAGTTTTTACAGTCTTTTATATCTTATTTTCCCTTATAAATTGGAACTATGATTGAATTTCCCCACCCCTCTGGTACTGGTATATATATATATATATATATATATATATATATATATATATATATATATATATATATATATATATATATATATATATATATATATATATATATATATATATATATATATATATATATATGTTAGTTAGTTGCCACAGAACCTCTATCCCATGAATTGGGGTTCATTACTTATTCCAGTAGGGTCTTGGTCAGGGGAAATTGTGGCTACATGTATCCCTAACCAAGTGGCTTGATGGCAAGCCCCGCTTCGGCTCAACGCATCTGAAAATTCTAGCCATCTTGGTCGTGGTTTGCATCAAATGAGCTGACCTTCTTATGCCAGAAACAGAGAGAGACTGTGATTTGTATGCTTAGTGGCTTGAGCCGATGGGGACGGAGGGGGGACATTTATACTCCGGGAGGAGAGTGATGTATTTAATAGATTGTTCTGTTGTATGTGTGTTGGCTATGCTTTAGTGTGTGTATTGAGATTAGTGTAATTCACTATACCGAACACTGCACTACGTTGGAACCCTGCAGTGTCAAGTGTTAGCTAAAACTCCAATAGAAGGAGCGCAAGAGTTGCCAAAACATGCCTTTTTTCATGCTTCAGAAAATGTTAATTTTTTTTACCAGCCACGGTGGGACAGAGGGGGGAGACAAAGTTCCCGCTGAGGCCGAGAGACCCTGGACTCTTTTTTTCCATCTTTTATGATTTAACTGGGGGTTTCTTTAGTTAAAAACAAAACAAAAATGTTTTTGGCAACTCTGACGCTTTATTGCCTTGGAAATAATCGAAAAAATCGATTACATCGTTCGTTCAATATATATCGGTTAACTTTATAAATGTTCATATATATATATATAGGTATATATATATATATATATATATATATATATATATATATATATATATATATATATATATA
>JABUQX010057601.1:5000-20000 GCA_015478945.1 Trachelipus rathkii
CACATTTTATAGCAACACTACAGCATACAGATATTATACTACAGATACATAAGCAGCATGCACACACAGCATAATTACAGCATACAGATATTTCTGAAAGTTTTTGACATGTCTGTACCAGCACCAAATCCTGAAATGGAAGAATGAAGGACCAAGTGTCAGAGAGATTGGAAAGAAGATAAATCTATCTGATTGTTACTATGTTAATATCGTCATCTTGAGTTAATATTTGTAAAGAATTATGATGATTCCAAATCTTCTGTTAAGAATAGATTCTAAAACTTGTGGAGAAACGGAATCTTAAAGCGATAGGACGATACTTTAGTTGTTGAGAGGAGTCCTCATTCAGCACAGGTTGAGTGAGACCACACTTTACAGAAGTTAAAGGGTAAAGTTACAGAGAGAAAATAATTTAGAAGCTTGTGTTTAGGTTAATGTTTGAGTGAGAGTCCACAGGAAGGATACCAAATGTCCTGATTTGCATCCTCTTGTTAGAAGTTCACACATAGAGTGGTGAAAGACATCTTTTAGAATAAATAGTTATGCTAGGTGTCATATAAAGAATGAGTTTAGTGGAGATGTAGAAGGATGAATAGACCGATATCGTCTAGAGGGAATGTTTAGAAGCAAAAGGAGCGAGAGTTTAGCGCTTGTAAAATAGGCAAGACAAACAGTAATGACGTTAAGATGTTTATGGGATAGAGGAAGAAGCAATTGATAGAGTTGACATTTTTTCCAAAATGCCAGAGCAGACGAAGAAGATACAGAGAAATCAAGAGAGAGAGAGAGAGAGAGAGAGAGAGAGAGGAGGACAGAGAGAGAGAGAGAGAGAGAGGGAGAGAGAGAGAGAGGAGAGAGAGAGAGAGAGAGAGAGAGAGAGAGAGAGAGAGAGAGAGAAAGAAAAAGAGAGAGAGAGAGAGAGAGAAGAGAGAGAGAGAGAGGTAGAGAGAGAGAGAGAGAGAGAGAGAGAGAGAGAGAGAGAAACTGTATTTCTACGGAGAAAAGAATGATTTTAATACAGTCGAAAGCACTTACTGAACTGAAACAGCAAACAAGAAAAACGAATTTCAGTTTGAAGATGATAATTTCTAAAGGCAACGTCCGTGTGTGGGCCACATCAATGAGAATAATAAAAAGTTTAACCGGTGGGCTTATTAGGGTTCCTAGCTGAAGAAAAAGAATATGGAAAGTACACCTCCTGACAGAGGAGATCTTACCTCGGTTATACTCAGAACTCTGAAAAACATTTCCTGTGGAAAAAGTAATTATTCCATCTGAAATCAAAGTGATATGGGCGGCAAGTCCTGTCAGTAAGCAAAGGTCATGTTGACTGATCTTCGAAATCTGGGCAGACTAGAAGAAGACTTCAAGAGACAGAACAGGATATAAAGTAAGAAGGTGTTCGAGGAACCCCAGAGTGGAAGAAAGAATTTAACAGCGTAGACAGAAAGCTTTGAAGATAACAAATGGATATATTTGATAGTTATACCAACTACTTTTAAGATGTTCTGTAAGAAATTTTTACCCAGCTGTATTTTGAGAATAACAAGAGGAAAGCCATTGTAGAGTTAACATATATGTTTTATGATATATATATATATGAGAGCATATATATATATATATATATATATATATATATATATATATATATATATATATATATATATATATATATATATATATATATATATATATATATATATATATATATATATATATATATTATAATAGAAATCAAACGAAATTTGATTTCAGAGAAAGTAAAAGAAGAGAGACTGTGTTCTAATTTGGAAGTTAGATAGTCAGAATCTAGGATAATCAGTAGACTCAGTGAATAAATAGACATAGCTGATAAATTTAGCTTGTAAATTGATAAGAGACCGGTTTATATATAGAACATCCAAAAATTACAACCAAAGCCATGTGAACAGGACAATACACGCACGCACGATCCTTCGGCTGAAAATTGAAGATGCAGGCAATATGAGATAACAGCGTAGGATTTGATTTCGGAGCACTCAAGCGCTTAAGTTTCAGTTAAGAACAAGAGGTGAGGTCTCGAAAACGAGAGGAGGTGTTTGGCAAAATCGAAATTTGAAAAAGAGACCATGAATGTTGTATATATTAATGAAAAAAAGAGGACCCAGTACATCACCAGGTCAGAAGAGTAAAGGCTGATCAGGCCCTATCATTCCATCATTACCAGAGGCAGCCAACTCGCAGGCGATTATGGTTGGAGTGGTGGATATAATATATATATACTATATATATATATATATATATAACTAATTTAACATATATTCGATATATTCGATATATAATATTAGAATATATTATATATTATACTTTCATTCTATTCCTCCTTTCTTATGTATAATATATACTTATGTATATATTCTCTATATCATACTGAATTTTTAACTAATTTATACATATAAATATCATTTATATCATAAATATTTATAAAGTTCCTCTTACTATATATATATAGTGATATATAATATAATATAAGTATATATATTTATATATTTATAAAGAAGAGAGTAGGTAGTAGGTAGGTGAGGAGGTAGGTATGAGAGAGAGATGATAGTAGATATAGTGATAGCCATGAAAATAAAGAAATAATATAGAGATAGAGAGAGATGAATACTAGATTATATATCCTATTTGAATAGATATCAGAAGATATTCTTCTTATTTATATTAATTATATACTATTGTATAATATATTCTATTTACACTCTAAAATCTACCATATCTTCAATCCATATAGTTCTGCCCCTCGCATATAGACAGCATCTTCCTCCTCGGGGCATCGAAAACTTATCCCTAGCCAGCATACCCCTACAAAAATATTTCTCGCCCGCCCAATAACGTTTCCGAAAGTGCCCCAAGTCCCTAGATTCACTATCATATATATACTATACTATATAGTTATATATATATATCTATATACTATATACCCCCATACTACTAACTATAATATACGAATATAGAGTATAACAAACTACGTATATATAGTAGCGTAGATATATTCATTAATAACATATAGGACCCTTACCACATACCCAAGAACAAGCATCCCAGATACCGATACGATAACCCGCATCTCTAATTTTTTAGGTGCCCGATTAACTACCTATACCGCATACTTCCTAACTACTAATAAATACATAGTAATAAGCAGTTCTGCAGAGTTGGACATGGAGGCCAAAACGCTCGAGGCTTGCGGCGTTCCTTGTACAACCAAGTCATTATTTATATCGTTGACACACACAGATTTACTCACAAAATTAAAATAGTATTTTAAGCAATAATTAAAAATAAATAAATGCAAACTTAGAATATAATAAAAAATTCTAAGATTTTGTTATTCAAAAAAATATCCCTTCCCATTTCATTCCGCAGACCCAGTAGTAACAAAATTTAGCTCACCAGCTTTTATGCTTTTTAACATCAACAATTTACAGAGCACTTAACTAGCCGTACAAGTATAAAGACATTAAAAAATAATGAAAAAGAAGAGACCTCACATTAATCTAAGTTGAAAGACACAAATTAAAAAAAAACGCTCACTCAAAAACTGGACAGTAATAATAACCCTATACTTCCCTTTTAAGCACAAAGAATAGCTATCATTCAATATTCAAAGGGAAGATTCAATATTTGGTTCAGGCGTTGCGAGCCCCAATTCCCCCCCCCCCTAACAAAAATGGACACTCACTTAAAATTCGGGAATTTGAGCCAATTTTGACCTATAAAACACCAAACTAGCTTTTTTTTTTAAAAACGCTGTGTTCGCGCCGGGTGTTTTCCTGTGTCTGTACTGGAGTCATTCTTTCAGAATTTCCAAATTTTATCAATACATTTTTTGATATTTTTAATATCAACTCCCAGAATTTTTTTTCAAAATGACTTCTAACTTGAAATATATGCACAGATGGCTGCATTACCTACAAAATGCACGATTCCTACTTTCTCGATTTTTTGAGTTCTTTGCTCAGCGTTGTCAAAATTCAAAACCTACTTCTTTTTGTTTTTAACATGCACAATTGCCGAAATTTTTTTCTCTATGTTTCGTGCGAAGTCGATGACATTTTTCAGAGCATATGTAGTCCACATAGGTACATATTATATTTATATAATTGGTTTGTATATACTGTATTGGTGGATTGTTTTTTTCACTAATATTCCATTATAAAAAATGTTTTTCTTAAAATTTAGAAAAAAAATTCTTCCTTGACCTATTGCAAAAAAACTGATCTTACAGGGAAAACTAATGCTATCCTTGCTTCTGCCTTTACAAGTCCTTGGAAAAATTTGATGCTTGATCGGACAAGTAGAAAAAAATACTATATCAAATTACACAGTGGTATAGTCGGGCGAGATGCATCCTTTTTTACTATAACTTTTTTGCTGCATATCTGCAAAACGTAGATGTGGCACAAAATTTACACAAAACATTTTTAGGAAAAATTTGTTCCAAGAACAAAATCCGAATACTGACTCATTACAAACGAGATTATCTCTAACGGTAAAGAATGCTGGCACTCTACCCTCCGACCAACATGATGCTCCAGTACAAAACCTGCATTCCGTTCGCATGCAGTAGGAAAAACCATTCATCAATTTTTTCTATTTCAAAAACCGAAAAAAGTGGTTTTGGAATTTTGAGGATTGCTGAACACAAATATCGAAAAATCAAAAAGCTACTACGTGCCTTTTGTAGATTACTGTGAAAATGTTGGACATATTTCAAAGGCTGAAATCATTCTTCAAAAAAAATTGTAGGAGTTGCGAATTGAAAAAATGTCAAAACATGGGTTTTGAAAAATTTGAAAATTGTGATAAGCAATGATTCACAGACAACACAGCGAAATAAAACACCCCCCGAAAACACGTCCTTTCAGAGACACAAAGCCTCACAGTTTTGTTTGCGTCACAGTCAAATTGCCTGAAATTCCGAATTTGCGTCCACTTTCTTTACGGGGGGTGAAAAAACACTTGGGCCTCAGCCCGAGCCTAATATTGGACCTGTCCTCAACATATAAAAAAATTCTCCAAATCTGTTGACCGCACAAACAAAAATTAAGCTCTTCACTAGTACAGAGCCTCTCCTTTCCACCACCACCCCAGTGTTTACCATTCCCACCCTAACCACTAAAAATACCGCTCTCTTTCGGGACTTGACGAGGGAGGGCCGGATAGAATATTGCCTTGCAACTGCCAGCAATGCCAGTAATAATGGAAACCCGGTCCCTTTTCAGCCACCCCACATGGACAAAGGATTCGCTTTCTGCGTTACGCAACCATCGTTCATGTTTTCTAGAGCCTCATCTCCTATTTCACAGATTGTATAAAATTTGAATTATCTGATCATGACTGCACTCTTCAGTTTCTTTATGATGCTCCCTTGGTGTTGTGATTCCTTTGAAGCGTGAATGAGATGTCCAATTTCAAGCCATGAACCTCTCAAAAAGTGCTAACATTTCCAAATCCTGCCTTCATCCTTCGCAAGTAGGTTCACTGCGAAAAAAGCACCCATCTCGTCCACTATCCAAGTGCTGTTGCCTACGCGGGTTGCTGATAAGGCGGGGCTTCCCACTTTCTGTGTGAAGTTTTTTTGTGTGTTCCGTGCAAGCTCCTCAGTATGCTTTTTTTAAATGCATCTAGAAGTATGGCTCACCGCGCGAAGCATGCCATTTTGTGGGGTCTCAGTAGCACAAGGGCAATTCCTATTAGACACCTGTTATATATCGAAACACCGATTTATTATGGAATCTAACAAGTTCTCTAATACATATCTTCCACTCACAAAAGTCAGTATTCGGCCAGAGTACTCGTCCAGTATTAACCGATACCCGATCCCAGCAGAAAATGGCCCGGATACTGCCGATACCTATACTATCGGTACATTGTAAGCATATATACTATTATACTATACCTAATATATACTAATATCATATCATATACTATACTATCCTATCTACTACCTATATATATACCTATCTACTATACTATACTATTATCCTATATCAACTTTATATACCCTATATATACCTCGCCACTATATATATATTATACCTATACTATACTATACTATCATTAGACCCTATACTCTATATATACAATATATATATATATCATATACCTACTATACTATACTATATAATATAATATACTATATAATATATGTTATATATACACTAAAGTACATTTTAAAAAAAATATCACATTCTTAAATAGACTCCATGAAATTAGTCATTTCCGCCTCCACAGACAAAAAGATCAAAAATATTCTCTTTTTATTTTTTTTTTATCTCTTTCTATTTCTATTGTGATATTATTCTTCCACTAGAAAGATTCATTCGCAACGACACAATAAAAAGATAGGCAATTTTACGCTCCGGGAACCGATCTCGAGTGAGACAGGGCAAAAAAGTGTGTGTTGTGTGGTGCTGTGCGTGTGTGTGTGCGTGTGTGTCTGCGTGTGTGGATGTGTGCGTGTGTGTGCTGTGCCCTCTGTATAAGTAGTCTCTGCAAGTGTGCGTCGTGACTGTGTGTTCGTGTGGATCTGTCCTTAGAGACAAGAGACACAGACGTGACCGAGAGAGAGACGGAGACGATCCGAGAGACGAGAGGAGAGACGATGCAGACCCGTCCGCCGCCCCCCCCGATGAGAACGCGAGAGAGACACGAGACGGCCGAGAGACAGAGAGGAGCTGACGAATTTTTCAATAGTTTGAAAACTTTCAATATAGTAAAAGGGCAAGAATTTATTTTAAAAGTACTTTATGATATCTATAACATTTTCCCTTTCCTTATAATAGGCGGCTATATTAACTATATAATATACATATTACTATATCACCCCATACTATACACTACCCTCTACTATAATACACTATCACCCTATATAATCACCCCCCCTATATATATTACTCTATCTCACATATACTAACACCTATATCTATCTACTAATATATACACATATATACACTATACTACTATACTATACTATACTATATCATGCTATACTAACTTATGCTATGCTATTCTATACTATACTCATTACCTATATACCTATACATAATATATATACCCCTTATCATATTATCACTATCATAATCATAATCATAAGGATACTTACTATATATCAATATATCATACTATATATATATCATACCTATATATTACTAGCTCATATAATAATATAAAATAATATACTACTATATACTAATACTATACTATTACACCCTATATCCCATATATATATACTAACTACCCCTATACTATATATAAATCACCTACCCTACTCATACTATACCTAATAACTAATATATATATATCATATCACTATTACATATATACCCTCAGTACCTATATCTATACTCTTACCCTATACACCCCCCTTACTACTAACTTACCCCTATATATTTATAATATACTACTATATATATATACCTATACTACTATCATAATATATATATATATAATATATATATATATACTACATATACTATATATATATAAATATAAACTAACTAACTACCCTACTATATACCTACCTACTTAATATATACTATATATATACTACTCATACTATACTATACCTATACTACTACCTATACTACTATACTATATATATATACTGGCTACTGTATATATTATATTTTTACTATATACTATATCCCTTATATATACTATTCTTAAAGCATTTGAAAAGGATACTACGTCCTACTATATATCCTAATATCTAACTCTATAACTATATCATATACTATCATACCATATAATATATTATATTACTACGTATCCCTCACTAACTCATATACTACTACTACTATACCTCATACCTACATACCTTAAATACTACCTCTATATACTACTCTATATACCTCCATATATATAACTAATATATATACTAATATATTATACATATATATATATATTATTATATATCTATATATATTACTATTATATATATATATACTATATATATTATAATATCCTATATATATATATATATATATCACTATATATCACATCACAAAACTTATATATAACATACCACTAAAAATTATATCCATATATGTAATTTATAATATATATAAGATATATAATATATATACTATAATATACGAGTATATATATATATAATTACATATACATATATAATATATACTTATATATATATTTATACAATACTTAATATAGTAAGTATATATACTATATATATATGATATTATTATCATATATAGTATATACAGGATATCATATATATAATATATATTACTATATAGATAGTTAATATATCTACTATATAATAATAATAACAACCACAAAAATATATAAAAATAGGCCTATCTTGCCTATGGCCTGCCTATATTATACTATATTACCAACTCACGTCTATTCCATGTTAAGTGTAACTTTTATATTTGTATATTACAGTTATATACGTAAATATAATATATATAAAGGTATATTGTTTATATTATATTTTTATATATATAAGTATACTACCTCTACTCATATATATATATATATATATAATATATTATATATAATATATTTATATATATATAATATATTAATGATATATATATATAATATAATATATATATATATATATATATTATTAAAATCCTTTACTATCTATATCTTATACCTGGAAGAATCTTGAAGGAGGTATATATATTATACTATATATAATATATAATATATATATATAAATTGTATATATATATATATATAGTATATAGGTCAGATAATATATAATATATATATATACTTATAAAATATAGCTATAGATATATATATTATTATAATAATTACATAATATATATAATATTGCATGCATTTACACGATTTACTAATAAATAAATCTTTTGATCGCAGAGCAATGAAACGTAAAAAATCGACGTCAACAGAGATTTGTCGAAATAAATTGTTGGGAGTCTTTCTTTTGAGCGACAAATTTTATTTTATTCACTAAATAATTTATCATAAAATTAATTAAATTTGCTGATATTAGTTTTATTATCATATGAAATTGTTAGATCTGACGCAACAAATATCACTTATTAATCACTTAATAATAAGACTATAATGATACATACTATCCCACACTTTTTTAATGATTACATTTCTATGACCAATTGAGTTGAATTATTATTATTATTATTTATTCGTACTTATATATTTATTATTATTATTATTATTATTATTATTATTATTATTATTATTATTATTATTATTATTATTATTATTATTATTATTATTATTATTATTATTTTATTATTATATTATTATTATATTATTACTATTATTATTATTATATTAGTTATTATTTATTAATATATTAATTATATTATTATTATTATGTATTTATTTATTGTTCATTGTTTGTTGTGTTGTTGTTGTGTTGTTTTGTTTTGTTGTTGTTGTGTTGACATGTTAGTTGTTTGTTGTTGTTGTTGTTGTTGTTGTTTTTGTTGTTGTCGTTGTTGTTGTTGTTCCAACGGGTATTATTGTAACGAGCATTACACTATGTAAGACAAAAAATGTTTCTTTTTATTTTTTTATTGAATCTCATATATTTTTTTGACGCTGAACACAGAGAAATGACCATTTTTTTTCTATCATTTTTTACATTTTCCCTGTTATTGCAATATTTAAGTTATGGCATTTTTAAGTTGGCGTAAATGAGCTCTAACGTAGTACTTATTGCCAACTTCTTTATTTGAATGGTTTTAATTTACACAGAACTTAAAAAAGACTTTTTTACTTGATAAGTCATCCTAATATCCCTTAAAATATATTCAATGCATTGATATATATGCCAAAAACATGCTTACGTTGCATTTAAAAATTGCTTTGGGGATCGTGCTTTTCTCTTGTGAGTCGATTTGTTTTCTCTAACCCACATATTATAATCACCCATCATGGCACTATTCGAACGTTCCCTGTATTCGCCCTTTCCATTGTCTGAACTATCCTGTGAAATCTTTCACCATGTTCTACACTTACATCCCCTAAATTCTCTCAAAAAAGTCCAAATGCGAATGTAAATAACACGCATCATTTGACATACGGAACTCCATTTTTTTAAACAATCAATGAGCATTTTTTATCAGCTGTTTTTGTAATTTTTGATCTTTACAATTTCATAAAAATCCCTGAACCAATTACGGGGAATGCACACCAGGGGCATACATTTTATTATTCCCGTCTTTTCCGCAATTCAAGGGAAATTTAAACATTATTAAAATGGTTTCAATGAGCTATCATCTTCCAGGAAAAAGGAAAAAGAGAAGAGAAAAACCTGCCACACACACACACACACACACTACACAACACACATATATATATAGTATAGTAATATATTATATATATATAAATATATATATATATATTATATTATATATCTTATAATTATATATAATTATATATTATATATAATAGGTAAAAAATATTGAGTAATAAGATATATATATAATAATATATATATATTATATAGTATATTATATAATAATATATATATATATATATCATATATATATATATATATTAATATATATATATATATATAAAATATATAACATGCGATATATATATAGGTAATAATACTATATATATAATATATATATATATAGTATATATATATATATATATTAATATATATTATAATATATATACGTATATATATATATATATATATAGATATATATATATATATATATATATATATATATATATATTAATATATCATTATATTATTATGGTAATATAATATATTATATATATATTATATAAAGATGATATGCCTTATATAATATATCTGTTGAAATATAAATTGCCCAAAATACTTACATAGATATATATAATCTAACCATATATATACTAATCAACTCGCCCAATTCTATACACTCTATAAATTTTATATATAGTATATACTATAACTATATTATATATAATATATATATGAACCTGCTGCATATATTTGTAGAACATACGGATCTTACTTATATACTGTCATGGCGTCTGAGTCATAAAGACAATTTTCTTACAGAAGGGTTGTGAGGCATAGCTAAGTAGTCTTTCATTCTAGTACAAAACTCAGGTGTGCTTACATGGATGGGGAATATCTGGGTATGGAAGAATTGACCTTATCGCGCTATAAATTTACTTTTCCATCATCTTATGTAATACCACCAGAATGCCGAAAAGTAGCAGGAAGGAAGAACAAATCTCATAGTGAATTCGTATAGCTCTACCATATTCTGAAGAAATAGGCCAAAGGGCATATCCCTATTATCTCAGTTCACTCTACCGATGCCTTCGCGTATTGATGTTTACATTTCCGCGACAGTATAATGATGTGTCCAATCCAGCAAAAAATTCCTGTAGGATCCCATCCATTCCTACCTTAATTAAGATTAGAATGGAAGGATCCGGTATAGGAATTTTCTTTGGCATGGAAATTGGCGTTGTCAACGCATACCAAAAGTAGAGGCTCGTCGCTCATTCCGAATGCTTAGTGTCCCTTCACAATTTTTATGGGAAAGTTGCTAAAACGTAACATAATATCCACACACATAGAAAATGAATCTGCCAACGCTTTACACTGTCTACTTGCCTGTTTAATAGTTTATAATTTTTACTAATATTCTGAAAATATAAAAATATTTATGTTTGCTACCTCCACCTTTCGAATATTATTACACTCAAGAGCAAGATTAAAGACTATGAGTGTACTATATATATATATAATATATATATATTATATATATATATATACTTAGTATATATAAATATATATATATATATATATTAGATTATATATATATATATATATTAGTTATAGTACATATTATAAAATACATTATAATTAAATTAATATAAAATAAAAATTATAAAAATATATAATATTAAAAAAAAAATACGATCTCTAACTTTATTAACGGGTATATAATAATCGTATATTTCGAAAATCAGATATTACTAATATTATCCTTTCTGATATAGGTAAAATCAGAGTTTTCAGCGATTAAAATCCCCAATACAATAATTCTTAAATAGCAATGCTGATTTTTTTACACAGATACCATGCGGCCGGTAACCGACCCTACAAATATGAGAAGATGCCGAAATAATTAACTTCATGTGTCGGTATAACAAAAAACCGGTCTCGATCAGAAAAAAACAAACACAATGAATTCTTACAATTTAAAATAAAAAAATAACTGGAATAAAAAACCTAAAATAAACAAAACAGAATAAAAACAAATATATTCTTTTAATTGTGTTTATTATTTAACATTTAATATTAAATAAAATAATTATATTAATTACAATTATAATATATAGAATATTAGTTTAAATATATATACTACTATATATATATAAGTTGCTTGTTTTAATATATTAATAATAACAATTTAATTAAATTATATATAATATAATTGTAAAATATTAAATCTTATAATGAAATTAAATTACTCCAATAATGATGAAATAAGTAGAAACTACTTTGATTAAGCAGGTAAACCGACTCAACCGTGTGGGACAACTTTTCTTATTTAAATAAATGTATAGGCATGGTAGGACCTAGGGATTTAAAACTGGGTATAACGGGTAAATTGTTCTAGTTGAGCGTCCCCAATTTCCCAATTATTATTTTTGAGGATTTTAGATTAATTATATTATTGATTAATACAGTTATTCATTATTATTATTATATTGATTCTTATTGATTATATGCTGATCTATTCACGCCAAGCTGAGAAGTCGTAATTACTCGTCCTATCCGGTAAGTTACGAGGATTACGTCATCAGTACGCTCAGTAGTGAGATAGTAGTATAAATACCCCTTTAAACTAATCTCATAGGAACGGATTGTATCATATGGCCTTTATATTAACTCTATAGCATAGGCAAGTATATGCTCCAGGGCTCAAAATAAAATAAAATATCATAACATAATTAATTAAAAATAATTTAATAATTAAGTGACTAATAATAATAAAAACTGAGGTTTTATTTACAATGGGTCAACTAAAATAATAATAAAAGAATAATTAGAAAAAACTTGCTCTAAATTAAAACGCTGAATAATCAAAACCATTTACCAAGTTATTGTCATCTTAATCGTTAGAATAATAATAATAGGATTAATAGAATAACATAACTCTCAATAAATCCCAATAATCAGTCAAATAAATTATTACATAATAAATCAATAACACATGGAAGTAATAACGATTCCTGAATTAATATGAAGATTAATTACCAAATGCATTACTGTGTTAAGTGGAATACACATTCCTGACTTAAATAAAACATTTGAACAAAGTTTAATGATTATCAATGAATTTATACATTAAGATAATTTGAATAATAATAACAATAATAATAATAATAATAATAATAATAATAATAATAATTAATAATAATAAAAAAAATTAAATAATCGCTATATAGAATAATAATAAAAGAATAATAAGTCAATTTCGGAAAAATACTTAATAATAAATATTTATTGGATTAAAACATTAGTATTTATTTAATACATACATCAATTAATACCTTTCCGAGACTTTAATATTATACTGTATAGTAAAATAAATAGGATATACATTTAATTAATTCTCATTTAAAAATATTCGATCACCTTGAATCATAAACCTGCTTAAGGTAGTGATTATTGTAAAGAATGTAATAGAAAATCGAAAGATTGTTCCTTATCATTTTTTTGTTGCTCACTTTGCAGTGCTCTAGTTCTATTAGATTTTATATCATATTTTTTAAGATACCGTTTATATATGCATTCTTTTTGTTTATAGTTATTTCTGTTATTATTGTATAAATAAAATTATATTATTATCTTTTAGCTATTAATTTCGGACACTTATTGGGTGAAAGACGTCTTTTAAATTTTATAAATGCATAAAATTATGGAAGATAAAACAATTTACTTCATTATTTCACATTTATTTATTCTACATTATATTATTATTTATTATTATTAGTATTATATTATTATATTATTATTATATTATTATATTTAAGATTATATATATTTTTAATTATATTATTATTATTATTAATTATTATATATTATTATTTTATATATATTGTTATTATTATTATTATTATTATTATTATTATTATTATTATTATTATTATTATTATTATTATTATTATTATTATTATTATTATTATTATTATTATTAATTATATTTAATTATTTATTATATTATTATATTATTGTTATATTATTATTATTATTATTTATTATTATTATTTAATTATTATTATTATTATTATATATTAGTAGTTATAATTATTAGTACAAGGCATTTATAGTATATTAGTTTTAAGTTAAGTTATTAAATTAGTAGTAGTAGTAGTAGTAGTAGTAGTAGTAGTAGTATAAGTATTCATTATAACTATCATTGAAATAAGAGTAATAACAATAATAATGCTTTCCCTTTTTCCTAAGTATAATCATCATTAGTAAGGCTGATGCTATAAAGTTTTAACCATATTTTTTCTTTCTTTTTTTTCTAATTTCTCACCTTTGGAGTGTTTCATCCTTCATCCTAGTGTGTGTGTGTGTATATACTATATATACATCCTTTCATCCTAGTAGGTTTTGAACTTTTATCAACCTCTCAGACAAAATGAGATTTTCGGTTATATCTCAACTTAGCCACCCTGATAACGGGACTGAATGTATAAGTGGCTCAAATTACTATTTCACTCTCACAAGTTATATTGCATGGATTACATTGAAATTATCACATAAATGTGTGCAGAATGATACCACAGATTTTTTGCAGAGTTTACGAGTTCACATAAATCCCCAACAAAGCAGGGATAATTCGCTATCCACGAACGCGTCACCCGAGCTCTCATTCCACTCATCACTACTCGGGAACCCCGAGGTGTTTGTATTCTTCGCCAGAGACGCCGACCTACTGCTACTGGTCATGT
>JABUQX010057602.1:0-36980 GCA_015478945.1 Trachelipus rathkii
TAATAAAGTATTATATTATATATAGGTAGGTATATAGGCGAAAGCCGAGAGACTCCGCGATCATCACTGCAGCATCTTATGTGGCGGGTTTACGTTACCTTGGGGAATTACCTTTAGTTAAAAAAAAGAAAGTAAAAGATAAATAGATAGAGAGTCGTAAATCGATAAAAGTCCTATCATATCATTATAAGAATACATTGAATATCGCGAATAGCCTACTATAAATTTAGATTGAGTCTTAGGAGTAGAGTCATATTATAAGAAATGAATTATGAATTTAAAAAAAAAAAAATCAAAAAATCACTTGAGACGGAAGACGTATAAATACAAGATGTCATATATAATATTAGTAGTAATTAGTATTCATATAAATATATATATATAATATATAAAGAATATATAATTATAGAGTATATATTAAGTATATATTTATTATATATTATATATAAAGTTATATATATTATATAGTATATAATTATTATTCTAAAATATATATATAATATTAACTTACTTATTTTGTTATATTCTTTTTAATTTAATTAATTTTTTAATTATTTATAAGGTAAGTATATATTAGCTTAAATTCATTTCGCCATTCACATATGTCATGTGCAGGTATTGATTGTTATTTTCATTATACATGAACGATGTAGAGATCTTGATAGAACTCAAACATTCGATTTTCAACATATTATGGATATAATAATTAAATCTCGTTTATGAACTTTGGTTTATCTGTCTCTGGATATAGTATGATATAATATAATATAATGTATTATTACTCTATATATATATTATCTAGATATATATATATGTAATATATTACATATTAGTATAATTAATTAATTATATATATATTTATATAATGATATATAGTATTATAGTATAAATATATATAATATATTATATTATGATATTAATTTATAATGAGTATATATTATATATATATGATATATATTATATATATAGTATTAATGTATATAAAATATTAATTATATGATATATAATTATTAATTTAAGTATATGATATAATAATGATTATATATTATATAATATATATATTATATATATACTGTATTAATATATATATTAATATATAATATATATGATTACCTAATATATGTTAATAAATTATATATATGTATATTAAATATCAATATGTTAAGTAACCACAAATTCGACTAAAAAATTCCTTAAAAAAGTTTGATAATGTTTTGTGTGATAATGTCAGTTACTTATTGTTTTTGTCACGGAAGTACGTTTGAGTAGGTAATTAGAAGAAAGACGGTCGTTTTACGATGTAAAGAAATGTTTTGTACAGGTGTGCTGATATAAAATTTCTTAAAAATTGTTAAGCTACTAGCAAAATATGACATTTGGGGGTATAGGGGTGAAGTTAGAATAATATTTAAAAGTATTATTTATTAATATTCATTCACTATATAAAGCTGTAAGTGATGTGGATGAATTGTGCTTTATGTTCTTTTTATTAGTATGGAAATTAGAACATTAACCATGCGGGTTAGGCATAGTT
This sequence comes from Trachelipus rathkii, assembly GCA_015478945.1. NCBI lineage: Eukaryota > Metazoa > Arthropoda > Malacostraca > Isopoda > Trachelipodidae > Trachelipus > Trachelipus rathkii. Next base: position 1,535 of record JABUQX010057602.1, read on the forward strand.
TATATTAGTAGAGTGTTGGTAAGTTTGATGATACGGACTAGTAGACGACATAAACTATGAATTGAGATCACGTTCTTAGTGATATGGCTCTATATGTTTAATATTTTTAATGATTATATAGTTTGGTGTAATTAATTTATTATATTATTTATTAGGAAATATTTTTATAGGAGCGTATTATTGTAATGAGTAATTATAACATGAGTGTCATCACATTTTTTGCTCATCCTACTTTTGTGCTACTATATTCTTATTCACAATTACTTATCTCATTATAATGGAGGGAGAGACATGTCTTGAACCACTATATACTCCGTTATTATCCCGTCTTGAGACTCTAGTCCATCATCTCACACCACCACACTCCGCCATCACTACTATCACTATCTCCTTCAATCTTCATCCACGGCAAAAGACTTTCAGGAAAGGGCACGACTTTCAATCATTGCAATCCACAACACAATACCATTATTAGACATAAAACAAAAGTAATAAAACGCGCTAGGTATATACGAAGAGAACCAAAAATATCTATCTGTACTCTTTCGGCAGAAATCATGAAAGAAAATTATGTATTTCATCACTAGACCGCCGCATCCCTGCCCTGTAAAGTAACTTACTTAAAACTGTATATCGCATTTCATACACCACCTTCCCTCTGCGAGCCCTGCTATTACACATGCTCTAATAACGATCCTTTGGCGTGTGCCTCTAAATCACACTCACCCACACACCTCTACAGTTACCAATCAACATCACACTACTCACACACACTATATATATAAAGTACAATTATAATTATATATTTCTACATATGTATTCAAGAAATTTATTACATATGATAAATAATAATATTTATTATAAGTATTTAAAATATCTAAGGTATCTCTACGATACTATATCTAAATTTACATATAATTTTATAAGTAATACTATACCGTAATCAGCTACTATACTAATACAACAGTTCTTTATGACTATCATATATATATTTAGAGTAATCTATCCACACATTCATATGTAAAAACACTACATACAGTTTCATCTTATAATATAAAATATAAAAAAAAACTCCATACATATTATTATTTAATAACGAAAATAGATCTGAGTAAAAAGTCGGCGCAGAAGACCTGCCCGTTATACGAGATTAATAACCAATATGATAAAATTAACAGTTTATACAACATAAGAGCAGATTGTTAACAGTATAATTCAGTAACTTAAATTAGAGCTCATAAGATCCTATACAAAACATTTTTATGAAACATTCATATCTTCAAAAGCTTATATGTTAAAAGAGGTCAAGATGTATTTGATATTTTATCTGGCTATCATAATTAAACAAATAAAGTATGATTACGTTAAATATCAAATAATAATAATAATAATAATCAATTAATGAAGTTAGATCTGTAAATACATGAATTGTAATGATCACCGAGACTAGTAAATAATTGATAAAATATTACAATATAAGATTTTAATCCGAGTTTGAAAAATTAAAGTTAATGAGAGTTAGCAAAATCTGAGCCAACATTTTCAGGAATCATATAAAGGACATTACAAGCACTAAAATTTCATGTCTATTAAATAAACTTAATCGTTAATCTATCTAGAATCATTTTTACGCTACGATTCAGACCTCTCTTAAATGAGAAGTGTATGAATCAAAGTGATCGTAAGAACTATAGCTGACTTTAGTGACAGCCGAACTACTTACACAAGAAAAAGAAATCAGATGTGATGCAGGAAAGCGAGAAATTTTAACTATTGCTTTCACTAATTATAATAATATTAATGCTATTTAAAATAAAAATTATATTATAAAATATACATAATACAAAAAATAATATAATAAAAAATGATAATTAATCATTATAATATATTAATTAAGTAATCTAAGAAGTATCACAAATCAGAATATAATAATGGAATGACCACTGTGTAATCAATGGATACATAGTCAATAATAATGTAATAGATAATAATACATGTTCATAGTATAGCCTTAGTTATATATATATAATAGTATATAAAAGTTTGAATAATTAAAGCTATGAGTGAATTACAAAATTCTAACAAAATAAAATCAGAAAAATCAATGTTTATTTTGCTTCAATATTTAAAGTTGCGGTTGCCGGATTGCGTGGTAATTTGCCCTAAAATATTGCAGTTTCAGCTGATATGTCTTGATCAATTATTTGATCAACTTACTCTAATTTGATTTTAGCCAAAATTGCCATATATTTAAATATTTTAGTGACTAAAATTAGTGTTACAACCCTAATTATTACTAATAATAATATAGTTTAGTAGAGTATAGATTATTATTTAGTTTAAATTATTAATTATTATGGAGGTAAATATCGCTAACCTAGTAAACACCTAAAGAGAAGCAAAATAAATAGCCTAAATCGCATATTTGCGTCTGAGACTACTATTATAGCTCACAATAGTATATTGCGTATCCTGCAATTGTACCCAACAATACTTAGTATTATATATATTAATATAATATTATATATAAAATATATATAATATATATGGATAATATATAAATATATTTAATGAGGTAGGCTACAAAAATAGCTAAATGATCATTGTTATATATATTATATCATATATTAATATAATATATAGATAGCTATATTAATATATATATAATATAATATATATATTATTTATATAATATATATATATATATATATATAATATATATATTATAATAATATATATATAGATATAATAAATTAATATATTATATATATTAATATATATATATAAAGCTAAATATATATATATTTGTAATATATTGAGTATTTTTTAATTTAATTTGATTTTATTGCCAACATTGATACCTTTATTATATTATTAATTTTGATAAAATTATAATATATATATAAAATATTTAATACTAATTAATACTAATGATTTATAAATATATAATTATATAACTAATCAATAAATTTTACTTTAATTTAATATTAATCCATATAATATAATTATTATATCCTTTAATAGATTATATTAATATTATATAATATAATATATAATAATATAGCAGGTAGCTTATCTATTGATAAATACAAGTCTAATATAGAAAAGTGACCTGATGGAAGAGGAATATTATATTGTTTAAAATTATTTTTATGACAACAGACTGGATTTTGCCAAAAAGTATATTTAATATCTATAAGTAAAACAAAGTGAAAAATAAGTCAAGAATTGGGTATACTGTAACTGATATTAGTGGGGTTGGGACATTTTATTGTTATATTTTTTTAGTATGTTTTAAGCACAAATTGCGCGTGTTTTAATTATTAATTGATACAAAATTACGTGAAGAGAAATATTCTAATTTATTACGCTTTAATTAGAGACATGAGTTTATGTTAAAATTACTACATTATCATTGTGTTGTCTTACAAGATTCATTAAATTTATTATATACCTAGACTAGTTAAGTATAGTATAACTTAAACTTATAGCTAGATTGTTTTAGTAAATATTAATAATTAATGTGATATGATACAGAAGTTATAGATTAGGTAGACATGACATAAATATGTGATAATAGTACTTGCACCAATAATATTATACTATAATAATAATATAGAAATAGTAGCTAAGTGTAGTACATAAGTTAGTAAAATATAAATTATTAATTTAGCTTACAAGGGATGGTGAATATAGTATTAGAAAAAGAGTAAAACTGGCCTACCTTAGAGTGAGATATAAATGTATATATATATATAATATAAAATCTTTTAAAATAAAGAGATAATACGTCATTTATTCACATACCGTAGTTTTTTTTATATAATAATTATATTATTAGTATTAACTACGTAGATATTGAGTATAGAGCTGTATATAGTACTATACATTATAGGTTTATGGAGTAACTTAGTATATATCATTTATTAAATATTTCCCGGATATATATATATATATAATATTATAATTATAATATATATATATTATAGCAATGGAAGCCAGTGAATAGTTAAACAGTGAATTTAAGTAGTACTATAGAAATTAAATAGTTTATATAAATCCAAGAAATTATAGCATATATTTTACATGCCTAACTTTGATAATTATAAAAAAAAATCATATTTCAATACCAATTAGATTATATTAAATTATATTATATTTGCTACAAGCATTGCTAATCTGTCAGAGGTATATATTAAAACCTTCGACAAAAATGTCGTTATCAGTGTATTTTATATTACTTGCACTAAGTTTAAATAATTATCTACCACGATTAATACGTTTTACTATATGTATATAAATGCATATTATAGTATATATTCAGGAATCTGAAACATTAACTCCAATATTAATTTGTATTACCAAGGTATTATTACGACCATTGATAGAATCACTTTCTATTAAGATAAAGCAAATATTTATGTAGCTCTTTTGCGACTGACTATCTTGAATATTTTTCACAACAGTCAAAGGATTTCCCCGCTATCTATGATAATATATGATAATAATAATGATAAAGTATCCGAATTATCTTCTTAGACTTCAGTAGGAATCTTATAATAAATGTTTATAAATTTATTTAAAACATTCAAATTTAAAAAAGTCATTATTTTTTTTCCAGCACAGGAAATCCATTAAAGTTTGATATTGATCAAAACCTTGATTAAAATCCAATACCAATGATATGCATTAATCAGCTTTGCCAACGACCTCGATTATATAAATTAAATTAGATTAGAACAACCTTTCTTGTATTTATTTAAAAAATATATTATTAAATATTGTTTTTAACACGTTGTAAATTATAGTATAAGTCATGTTTAGTAAAATCCTTCGATTTTAGTCTCACATCGGACACTAATGTGTGAAATTATATTGTAAAAATGTTTGTATACTATATCTTTACTACCTAGTAATATAATACTATGAGTTTCGATGTGTTTTCAAGTAATTATATTAAATTGATAAATCATTACATCTGTAACTAATTCTTGCTTATATAATATTACTAAGTATAATATTACTTTGATAAATAATTGATAATAATTACGAAAATTATTTATTTCTTTCTATTATACCTCATACGCGTATAAACTACAGACTAAATATTACAAGTAACATCTTCAATTCATATGGTATATGACCTCAACCTTCAATATATAATTTCTATTTATATCTATAATTATAACACTTATTTACAGCATTACTAATAGATAAAAATACTATACTATAGTTATTACTATAATATAATAATATATAAAACTAATAATTAAATAATTAAATGATATTTGATACAATGTAATGGGATTAGTGTTATTTAGGAAATAATATTATCTACCAAATATTAAATTTTTGAAATTATCAATCAGACTAATTATTATAATTGGAAATAGAACAAGAAATTCGCACTGCAGGTTTCAAATTATGGGTATATTATCTTTTCTCTTTATTAATATTATTTATTCGTTTTTAATATAACTACTATGACAGTACACAACTAAGTTTTCTTGCACTCGATATAATACATATGTTGACTATAATATATAACTATCACTTATATATATATATTATATATATATTATGCCTTTCGCCTTAAATTTGGATAGCAAGGTCATAGTGCAGCTTGTTCAATTGCTATCCACTAAGAACTAATTAATCATTGCAGATATTATATAATAAACTCTCATTTCCGCACTAGAATCCCAAAATGTAATTCCTTTTTTCCTCGAGAAATAGTAGAAGTACGTAAATAATATAGGATAAAAATGTGAACAAAAAGTTTGGTGTGTCCATAAGATAAGTAATAATCATTCTTTAAAAAATTTGGTATCTCTTCCTTAAGTCTTTCAACTCGACTGTTCTTGAATTTAAACCTGTATGGTCTTTTTACGAGTTTTGATTGTTCTCGCACTGAATGAATTGTAGACGCCGTGTAAAAAGGTCGCCCTCAGGTAACAAAGCAATAATTTTTGTATGGAAAAAAGTTATGAATACACATTCATTAAAATAATATTCTTGACTCGATTCAACTGTCAGAAAAAACTGAGTCTTCCCCACCTCAAGATTATTATTCGGGAAGAAATTGTCGATATTATGTAATAACCACTTTTGTTTATTAGTCTTAATGTTTTAAATTTTATTCTTCTACAATGAAGGATCATTTAAAAGTTAGAAAACCTTTCCATAAACCACATCAGGCCACTTTTCTGAATGCCGAAAGATATAATATTTAAGCTCTTTTCGCGAGTGAGGCAAGCAGTTTTGACCTCTTGCGCTTCTAATCACCAACGACACCCTAATTTTTCTCACACATATTTGTTTAAAAATCCCACATTACCAACTCTTTAGGCCCAAATTAAAAAACCGAAGAACACAGCTATAAAGCTAACAGGGCAACAATAATGATATTATATTCATTTGTTTCAAAGAAATGATCTGCCAGATTACACCTACATTGTAAAACAATTTTAATCATCAGTTACCATATAAAATATTAAAATAAAGCATTGATATAGACAAAAATAAATAAAAAAAAAATAATAAAAAAAAAATATAAAATGAATAATATTAAAGCACCTCAAAAATAGCTTAATGACTATCCATCTTTTCTAAATAGATAACGAAAATTTTAAGCTAAGCGCATTCATTCTGTGTCAGAGGTAGATTTCATCTTTTAGGGCGGTGCCGGTACTGAAATATAGATACGGAAAATCTGCTAGAAGAGTAAGACAAAGAGAGAAAAAGAAAATAAATCGTATCACTTACCTAGTGTGATTTAATAGAGATTAAAAAGAAAATACCATGATACATTAGTATCGCGCTAATATGTTGTTATAACACACCCAATCCCCTAATTATAGTGAATGCATGATACTGCTGCATGGTATAATTCCTATATACAGTGGAGTATATATATTATCCAGATAGCGTATTTAAATTATATCAATATACACATATATACCTTTCTTCTCTAATTGTACAATTATAATCTCACACTGTTTACACTCCTTACTCTCAGTCGCTAACCGTTCTGATATATAACTAACTTGGATACGCTAGCCCAGATCTCATATAAAGCCGAGATCTGCGTGATAAAGAGTTAGACTATATCGCTGACTGTTGCGACCAGGTGAATAGCTTTTAAAAAAACAATGAGTCGAGGATGCTCGTTAGGCTTTGTTGGCGGAAGACGATGCCCTTATCTATATAAGGAACAATAAGAAAGATTCATACGAAGTCGAAAAGTTGTAAAGATCTATATAGTCTTAACTTAAAGTTCCCAAATGCTCTGCGATGTACGCGAAAAAGATTGTATAACACAAATTATTTTGTGCACTAATTGCATCTGTTATACGAAACTCTTGCCCGGAGTTTTTCCCAAAATTAATTCTTTTTCTTGTTCATAAACCATCAAATCGTGGCGCATGCTCCAAGAGCTAGAGCAAGCAAACCTCTACGAGCAGAGAATGATTAAAGAACATTCATTACAGCAATCAGCGATATTAAAGTAAGCCGCCAGCACTATTCTGCCCATATATGATTGTGACGAGACGAATGGATAAGTGAAGCTCCTGAAAACTCGTCGATAGCCTGAGCCAATAACTAGAAGCAATCCCCTCTGCATCTACCTTTTGGGGATTGGAATCAGAGAGAGTGCAGATTAAATAGATTGAAAATAAGATATCAATCGACAACATTCATTAGAAATGGATTACTCACGATACTTAGACACTCGACTTGACTATATCAGAAATTCCGCCTCGAAAATTCGGACCAGATATAATCTCAGACTATACGCATAAATTAGTCAACAGTTGTCCAGGCAGGTACGAGCACCAGACATGCACTCTACCGCCATTAGGTATTTAATTACAACATTCGTGTTATCGTGTATGCGAACCAGCAATAGAAAAACTGCATACTACAATTAAATGCAATACGAATAAGGACTTGTAAACGTGTGAGGATATTGAATAGGAAGTGAGTAGGCTTTAAATGGTAGTCTTATCGATATGATCTGGAATGAGAAATTAAGCTACATTGGATGACATTTAATTAAAAGATACCGATACTTCATCCCTTTTGAATGTCCTTCACTGAGAAGGAGAAATCCCTTATATAATCAATTCGTAATGTAAGATCGATACGTAACGAGACTAATACTTCAAAATCATATCAAATCATTAAAAAACACATATCATGCTGAACAAAAATTATGCAAATCATTAAAAAAACATCATGCAAAACAAAAAATCATGTAAATCTTTAAAAAAACAGATCATGCAAATAATAATGCCAAATATCGATACAAATCATATATATTTAAGGTATCATACCCCTTAACTATTAATAAATATTAAATATATTAAAGTAGTATTAGAATTTAGTTGCATCTTCAACATTGGGGTAATTTAATTAACGTATCGATTAATATCTAAATTGTAATTTTTATAATATATTAGATATATAGTTTATATGTTTTTATTTTCATTTAATTGTTATTTATTATTATATATATATATATACTATCCATTACTATATATAAATTAAAATATATATAATATATATATATTATATATATTATACTTTAATAATGGGGTCACAATATTAATGACATGTAATATGATTTACTTAATTCGATTTCTCGGTCCGGGAGACTTTAGTGAAATTTCGCGTAATCTCCGTCGTCACTTCTATACTCAAAATCTACATCTCTATCCGAATAACATAATGCACCGCGGCGCCGCACTAACTATCTCACACTATCTAACACATACAGCGATTCACTCACACCATCAACCCTCTAAATAAATGAGTATAATATAAATTATATATTAGATATTTAAAATTGTTATGATTAAGTAGAATCGAAAATAAATGGACACAATGTAGTCTAATATTGGCATTAATATATTGAATATATATATATATAATTATATATGTATATTATTAATTATATATGATATATATATGAGTTCTATATGAATAAAATATAAATAAAGATTATTTTGAGAAAATATTCTTAATGTAGATTTTATCTCAATTTTTATAATCTTATTAGCGTTAATATACCATATAATCCAGAAATACATCTAATAATCATATTTATATACCGTAGTCTTGCTAAAGTTATTTCTTATCTACTCACTCATTAAATCTTCTTAATACGCTTAAATTACGTGAAGCTTTTCCTTGGTATTGATCTAAACGATATAGCGGAATCAAGGTTAGTGGTTTATTATAAGTCATTAAAGTTTATTCTAATTTATCCCATGTGAGATTTTTCAATATCATATATATATAATATAATTAAATACTATAATAAATATATAATATATATATATTAATATATAGTAGTGATATATTAAATATATATATATATAATTATATTATTATATAATGCTAATACAGGATATAATATTGATATATATAATAATATTAAAATACCATATATCAAAATGATCTGCTTAAAAGAAAATATGTAGAAATACAATATATATTCACCACTCTGAAGCAGTATATTAAATATATAATAATTAAAATTAAAGTTTATAACAAAATAATAATTATATATACTTTAATTACTTGTTATTACTTGTAATAATTAATATATATAATAAATAATAATATTTTATTCTATATATATTATAATACTATTATATTATAGCGTCGACGTATAACGCGTACTGTGTAATAAGGATAGAAATCAGCAGATATTTTTGTACAATTAGCTTTTTGTCTTAAATAATCTAAATAAACAAAATTAAATTATGTTAAACATATGATTACTTGTTTAATAATATGTTAATTATAAGAAATAAAAAAATTTAAAACTAATAAATAATTATATTAACCTAAATACAGCACTTAATTTATACTGTATCCCAATACCTCTTAATAGTAAATTTTCCCATCTCCAATACTGTGTAAAAGATATTTATAACAATCACAAATGAAAAAATCTCCAATTTAATATATATATATATATAATATATATATGATATATTATAGTTACCTCATTATACCATATATATTACAACTAAATATAATAAATATAATACTATATTTTATAGCCCCATGAACTATATAAAATATATATTATAATAAATGTTAATATTTAAATTTGTATAGTGAAGTAACTATTTATTTTTATTACTCTTAAAAAATAAAATGTAAAAGTAATTAATATATTTGAATTATATATCAGATTTTACCTAAAAATTTAATGACCTAACTTTCTGTCAAAACATGTAAGGTTTAACTTAACAACCTAATCCTTATACTCGAGAATCATCAGTTTGTTCAATTTGAGACATCCATTCGATTCTTCGTAAAGAAACAAATATCAAAAATACACCTCAGGAATACAAATATGTCAAAATTAACCTCAAATATATAGTAGCTATATATATAATATATATATATTATATAATATATATATATATATATATGTATACAAAACATTATTATATATGAATAAGAATATAACTATTATTATTAACCAATGAAAATTTTCGCTGTATTATTATTTATATTTTTTTTTTCTCTTAATAGGAATATTTCTGTGACCTTTACTATATTCAGAAAACAATAGTATAAATTTTAAATTATAATTTACAATTTATAAAATAATATCATTCATATATATATATATAATATCGCTTTAATATATATATGTAATTAAAATATTGCTTAATTACACTAATATATATATATATAAGATATTAAATATATATATAATATATATAGTAATACTTATATATAATCTATGAAAAGTTTATAATTATTCAACTAAAATAATAATTATATTTACTAATAACTTATTATTGTACATTACAAACTATAACCTTACACTGATTAACATAATTGTGACTGTCAAAATAATTAAATAGGCGAATTTGGTGCCCAGTCTATCCATAATAAATAAAAATATTCAAACTTAAAAATCCAAAGTTATATTGAGAGATCCATTGCGTATTTTTAAGAAACTGTTTTTAAAAGACTCAATTGAAACTAACTGACAAACAGACTATTAAATTTAAATTTTATAAACTTAGTTATTGATTTGATTCTCACTTTAAATATACTAATATTATATACTTATATAATATATTATATACTATATATGATAGTAATTGATATTAATAAAATTATAATTTAACTATATTATTCATATATTTTATACTTTATATTTTGTGAAAATTTAAATACTGGGTGTGTGGGCAATGAATCTAGAGTAATTTCTATTCTTGGGTGTATGCCACTTAAAGAACAAGGAGTGTAGTAATACCCACGTGTTACTACCCAACTCATTTTCTCTAATATAGTCGGTGGATATTCTAATAATTAACACAAACAAACAAAATAACTTTTGGAATCGTTCCAAATTTACGGTCAAAATGATGTACCGAAAATTCAAACTAACGGGCTGCAAATTTAGGAAGTGATCTTATCTTTAGAACGAAAAACTCATGTCACTAATTTTCGTCCCTCCAACCCTCTTACCTAATAAATATATATATAAATATATATATAATTATAATATATATATATATAAATATAATATGATATATATATAATTTAACTTAATGTAATAGCACGGTAGATAACACTATATTTTATAGTCCATCATAATTGTATTTTAAACAACAATTTACGCTTCGCCGTTGCCCAACCAATTCCCATTACACGATATAGTATATAAACACACACTCCTATTCTTAATAGCAAATATGTTATTCAAAACCTTAATTCTTATTTCCTGTCACCAAATCCACTAACAACGTTACGCATTTTGAACCTTAAAACGTTATTTCCGCCAGAACCTAAATATTATGTGTTGTAGTGGTTGTATGTAGAGGAAAGTATGAGTGTATGTAAGTGTGTAAAAAGAAGAGAAAGATGAGATAGAAGAGGCAGAAGAGAAAGGGAAAGTATAAAGAGAGTAGATGAGATGATATAAAGAAGATGAATGCAAGTAGAGATAGTTAAGAGTAAGAATTCATTATTAACTTCGTTTCCGTTGAATCAATTTTAAAGGACATATCAGATAGCTACCAATACTTAATGTTTATTGAATTTGTTTATATCTGATAGTTTGTAGTCCAAATAAAATTTTCTTAAAAACAAAAGTTGTGTTTTTTTTTTCTTACACTTTTGGTATCATATGTTTTTCAGGGTGCGTACATTGCCTTGGGGGAGTCGGGTGGTTGGCAGGTTTGAGCATGCTGGATTCTTTTTTTGTGATTTTTATTTCCGTATTCTTCATTACAGACTACGCCGTGTCCCAGGTCTTGTGTCTCCTACCTTCTCTGCCTTTTTGTTGCTCACCACGACGACTTCATCTCACCACGCTCTTTCTTCTTTCTCTTTTCCGTGTCTTATTGGCTTTCGGGTGCTCTCAATCTGGGGTCCTTCCCTCCCCCTTCTGTCTGCTCGGCTCTTCCACTCTGCTCTTTCTCTTTTTTCTTTTTTTTTCCCCTCCTCGACGTTCTTTCACTTATTCTATAATTCTTCCTTCTACTCTTTCTCTTCTCCTTCTCCTTTCTTTCTTTCGCTACTCTGATTTCCCGCGGCCGCGCACAGGCGGTTTCCTTCTCCCTTCCCTCGGGTCTGTTGAGTCCTCTTCCCGACCCATCTTCCACGCTACGCCTCCCTCTGCCCCTCTTGTGCCTGCCTTAACACGCTCTCTCCTCAGCCTCCGCCTCCTCGGCCCGTCTCTCGTCCATCTTCTCTATCCCTCTCCTCACTATCTCCTCTTCTATCTATCTTCTCCCTCACCTTCGTTTTCACCGCTTCCGTCCGTTTGATTTTTTTTTTCAATTTTTCCATTATCTCTCCACATCCTTTCTCTGTGGTACGGCACGCTCCCTTATCGCCTTTGTTCCCCTCTTTTTTTTTTGTCTTCTTTCCTGCCTAACACTTCCACGCTCATTCCCACCTGGATACCATCTCAGGCCCAGCTAGATCCGGCCGGGGTCTCTCGCTTCTAACACAAGGGAGCCGTAAGCTTCGGGTTTCCGGCGTGTATTTCCCTCCTACTGCGGGACAGCTCACCGGGAGGGCACCAGCGCGTACCCTTTGGTCCTCAGTTCGGCCGTCGGGTCCATTCGTCCTCCTCCAGTCATGTCGTCAGACTATTGAATACGCCCTCCCCCTAGTTGTCCCGCGTCGGCTTCTCCCCTTTCACCGATCTTCCCAGTATTCTTTTGTGTTTTCCCGCCCCTATGGGTCCTCGCTCCTTCCCTCTCTCAATTGTTTGTCAGGTCGTCCCCTTTTTTCGCTAATTCACCAAATGTTTATCGTGCGAATTGCTCTGCCATTTTTAATTAATATTAGTAATTTCTTGGCCGCCTCTGCCCTTTGCCGTACATTCGCTTTTTAATATTCACATGTGGTATATCTATGTAAAACTTTACTATATTATATTATTTAACCACGAATTTAGTTTATACCATTCAACCCTGTGTTATATTATTATTAATTATTATATTATATGAGTGCACATTGAAATTATTGTGCCATTATTTATAAATTTATATATATATCTATTACTATTAATATCTTTATTACGCGAATATTTTATAAGTAAATATAACTGGAACATTTCATAATGGATTATCGGTATATGATGAGTTTTCCTCGCTGCCTTAAAGTGTCAAAAAATCCCTGGATTTCTACATATCGTAAACAACACTCTACATGACGTCTTTATACCACTTTGCAATTCAAGATATCGTTTGTTATGTATAATGCTCTTAAATAAATTATTTCTTTAATAAAGAATGCGGTACTTATTAAATGATAATACACTAATATACCTTGGTTGAGATACTCATACTAATTTTTAACCCGAAAATAATGAAAATAGCAAAGATTACCTTCCTGCCGATATCCTGGAGGTTGTACCTACTCTTATATGCAGCCCACGAGTCAGATATTTTTAATATTTCTGCTTCGATATGCTTCTCAATTTCTTTTAGTAAAGAAATGCGAGGGCAATTCAACGAATGTTTGAAGAGTAAAACGTAAATAAATTTTTTAAACTAGATAGTATAAAAACTACTCACCATCAGAAGTATATTGAGTATATATACTATACTAAGTTAACATATAGACTATAATAAAGAGGAACACTTATAACTATATAGACAGTAGGAAAGAAGAATTATATATAAATATTATAGAATAGTATATTATTATATATATAATAATATTTTAACTATATTTTTCAACGAAAGTTTTTATTTCCATAAACTTTGTAAATATTTTCAAATCCTCTCATTAACAGATATTGAATCGCAGGTCGGAAAAAAGTTTTGATCCAGTGTTAACTCTGTAAAAGAGTGGAACAAGAAATATTAAGTTCACACAGTTTTAAAGTATTTCCTATCTGAAATAAACTGTTTTTTATAACATTTCCCATGGTAACCTATCGGCAGACCTTAACGCTCAACGACGATATCACTCCCAAACTGTATTCTGAACTGAGATATGTCGGACAAGTTATCATCTTGTTTCTTTCATATATCGCTTTTTAAATAATTTATTTGTTTATGACTCGCTCTACGTATCTTGTCACTTGCAAATATGACATCTGACGACAATGTATCTTCTGTGTGTGTTTTTTTGTGTGGTTCGTTGCTGTTTTTGTTTGTTGATGGCGTTACTTGCGGGGGGGGGTGTGGTGGTGTTGCCTGTTGTTCTGTGTTGAAAAGTCAGTGTAGAAACCATACACTTACATTGATTTATCCATTCTGATATGTCATGGCCACACTCTGGTCCGTAAGGTCTCAATCTTTTAATGAAACTCTAACTGGTAGATTTTAATCTTTTTCAAGGAATCTATAGTTTTAAAAATATTTAACATTCCAGATACGCACTAAGGGATGACTTTTTTTTCATACGAAAGAGATAAAAATAAATAATAAAAAGATAAAGCGGTTGTATAGGATTAAAAAATAATAAAAAGGAAACATCTGATTATTAGAATAGTCTATTGAGTTAGGAGAAACGTCCATATCTCAATTGTGGAGGAGGACTCGAATCAAAGTCACTCAACTCTCCGCTTAAAATATGTCAGATTTTGCCCAAAATACGAACAGCTGCACAGATCGCAGTCAAAGGGGATCACACCTGCATTTCCGGACACTAAGATCATTCCCGAGCAACACATATTATCCTTCCTCTTTATTCTCTACCTATATATAATATAATAATATATATATATATTAATAATATATATATAAGATATATTATAATTTATATATATATAATATATTATAATATAATAGTTATAATTACTAATATTATATATATATATATATAATATATTATATATATATATATATATATATAATAATATAATATATTATATATATATTAATATATATATATAATAGTATATAATATTATATATTAGTGCGAAATTTCTTCTTAAAAAGCGTTAACCTTATAACGGAGTTAATCCGATGAAAAATGCACAACAATAACCACGGCACGCATGCACAACTCAATAATTGATAGACTAATAATATATCTAAATAAGTATATATATTATAGATATAATATAATATATAATATCATATAGTATATATTATATATATATATATATAGTATATAAATATATATATTATATATATAATAATAAATTTATAAATATAATAATTATATATATATGTATTATATATATGTTTTTCGTTATTACTTTTTTCTTTTATTCCTATGAGTGAAAACGAAGCGAACACAGCATTTCTAATCCGTTCCATTAGTTTCATTGCTAGCAGTACACACACACGATACAATCGTGTAGTCCATTGCCTTCATCGTAGATTGACCGACCACGTTCATTCAAGGCAAGCACACTCTATATTTATATCGGCGGAATCGCAGTCGCAAAGAACTGAATCTTGAAAGAGTGAACGACAGAGCAGTTATGCATCAAAGTTGCATTGTATTTCGGGTGTACAATACTAACAAAGACTGAATGTAAGGGAAAGATACGTTATTATTTTATATTTTATTATTATTATATATTATTATTATATTATTATTTTATCATTGTTATTTACATCTATCATTTATATACTATTTTTATTATTATTGTTGGTTGTTTATTATATATATTATATTATTATTATTATTATTATTATTTATTATTTTTATTTTATGCATTTTAAAATTGTTTTTAAGCGATGCATAGGTATCTTAGTTTTTGAGAAATGCATTATTTATGTTTAATTCCCAAACTTTTTTTTTGCCACGGAACCCATATTTAATTTTTAATACGATTCATTTCTTAATCGTTTTCATCCTTCTTAAGGTTTTTTTCCGCCTCACTTAGAGCAGTTCTTTTCATATTTTTACGTGCTTATTAATTTATAAAATGTAAAAGAATTTCATAGAAACTATATATATATATATATATATTAATATATATATTATATATATATAATATAATATATATATTTTTTATATATATATATTATATATATATATATACTTATCATAGTAGATGGGTAAAATGCCCGGACCACCTTAAGAATCTTTGCAAATCCCTGGGCAATTTATCTGGCATTTGCCACCCATTTTGAAATTTAGAGCCATTTAGACATTCCTATATAATATTATAAATAATTATATATATATATATATAATATGATATATATATATATATATATATATATATAATATAAGTATATATATATATATATATAAATATAATATATATAACAAAGTACCTTACCTCTGCTATGCTTTATAATATAATAAGGATTGTGCTTTCGTCAGCTGATGAAATGAATGGGAGGAGAGGATGGTTCACCTTTCGAAAATCTGCATAAACATTGCAAACTAATGAAGAGTGATTATTCAAATAATATTCAACTTAAAAGATTAAGTTAAATTAATTATTAGGCTGAGTCATTAGAAGGAAGAGTGGATTGACGTTATGAAATTGCTGAACATAGTGAGAGACAAGTTAGGATGAAATAACTGGTGAAATGTCAAGGAATGAGGCGAGATGGTGTTTGATTCGATTTGAAGTTGTGTAACAAACGTTTATGGGGGGGGTATACTGTTCCGAAGGATGAGACAGCCGTAATATAAAGGGTAACAGGGAATACTGATCAACTGTAGAATATTACGGGGAATTTAGCTTTTTGAGTGTTGTAAGGAAAATCATATATGCTTGTATTTTTGGTCGAAAGAGTGAGTCCTCGAGTGACTGAAGGCTGATTGGTCGAATAGAACAAGGTGCACTTTAGACAGTGTGAGGGGATATGTGGAATCAAATCTTTACATGAAACAAAGATGGAGAAAATGAGAAGAAGAAGAATAAAATTATATTTAGGTTTATGGATTGCATGAGGTCGACAATCAGTACTTTGAAAGCTGTAATCAGTTGCTACTCAAATATATTTTTTGGTAGTCTCTGATGGATAAAACGTATGTTGACGATGGAAGCGTGTGTAAGAACTAAAGGATTAAAAGTTGATGATTAATATTAATAGGCGGATCGAAGCAGGGGTTTATGACTCATTGGTTATTCAATTGTATGTGGATGGGGTTATGTAAGAGAGGTGAGGGTGGCAGGGATGGTGTTACAATGGAGAATGGTAAGAGAGTGGAGGGTCCCACTCTATTATGCGGATGATTTGGTTTTCTGTTGTGAATCTGAAGAGTTTAAAGGGATTGGTAGAGAGATTTAATAGTGTTAAAGAAGGTTTGAAAGTAAACGTAAGATAAGAAGTAAGGTTTATGGTTGTGAGTGAGGACATTTCTCGATGGTGAAGTTATGTTAGATGGTGACAGCTCGGAACAAGTGGTCTTGAATTTACAACAAATGTAATTATATTTGAAGAAAGGAACGATGATGCAGACTATAACGTAGAAAAACGTTGTGAATTGCAGGAAGGTGATTGGCGCAATTCAATCTTTTGTGGAAGTGAAAAGGGACTAGTCTTGAGTAGGCCTAGGTCTTCACTAGGGTAATTTGTACCTTTAAAACGTATAGAATGACTAATGAGACATGGTTCTGGAATAAGAGGTATGAGAACTAAAGTACATATGTGTCAGATGACAATCTTAGGAACGTGTTACGTGTGAGAAATTTAAAATGAAAAATGGAACATATTTATATTTGGTTTGAAGAAAAGGGTAAACTGACGAAATAAATGAAATTAATGAGATGGATGGTCATGAAATTGAGCAAATTGGCATGCGAATGTCATAGTCCGGACATCTGATTTACGCGGATGTATTTCCTGGTGAAAGTGTCTGGGCGAATAGATTCGGTCCGTGCGGAGACCGAAGAAAGTGTTGAGTCATACAAGGGAAGCTCTGAAGGAGCAAGAATGTGAATAGTTTGTGAAAAGGCGAGTAAGAAAGGTTCATAATTTAAGAATGAATGTTTTGAGGGTATAAGAATGTGCCCCCAGATATCAGTCTGATATAAGAACTTATTCATTGTGTTATACGTGAGTTGAAACATGGTTGGATAAAAGTGGTTTATGAATTAGAAAATCAGCTGTCGTAACCAACTAAATGGATCAATTGTCATCAAAATGGGAAATAAGTGACAGTGGTTCCCATAGGGTTCACTGGCTGAGGTAACTACTTGTTCCTCATTACCATAATACGAGTGATTGTAAACCAAGGACTAAATGTAAGTTTCTAAGTTTGCAGATGAATACCATAAGGTAATCCTGTTCTTTAGGAACTAGTTTGTTATCATAAAGTATGATTAATTATAAATATTCAAAATGATCTTGATAACTTTTAGGTTAGGGCAGATCAACAGTGGAGAAATGCATTAATGGAATATTAATGAATTAGTTCTTCATCTAGGCTTCCTCAAAAAAAGTTTTAAACTACGTTGTGAAAATGGATGCTTGAGTCGGACCAAGAACAAAGATTTAGGTGCTTGACTATAACAACATAATCTGAAAGTAGCTAATCAGTGTTTGGTAGCAAGAAAATAAAGCTCATAAGATGTTGGGCATAATAATTATCGTAATGATGTTTACAAGAGCAAAGAAGTATAATAAGTAAACGTATAATAGCTATGTTAGGGCAATACTTAGGAGTATTGTGCACAATTTGGACCTTTATTTAAAAGACTAGATATGCTAAGAGAGAGCGCAACGTAGAGACACAAAGTGATTTCTGGTTGAGGTAACGACGCTATGACGGAGAGGTCCGAAGAAGTTATGGAATGTTTTCTGTAGAAAGGCAAATTTTTAGAGGGGTATGATAACCGTCTACAAAATATTACATCTATTTATAATACAGAAGCCAATCCAATTCTTTAGTAGAGCACGGCACGGAGGATCCAGGGCGGCCAATAGTAAGAAGAATTAAGAAGAAAGCTGCTCATCGCTGATGTAAGGAAAGCATTCATTCAGCACAGGGTTGTTAATTTTGAGTGTTTGCCACAGAAGTTATTGAAATCGACTCGAAGTGCAACATTTAAAAAGATTGGAATACAAGTATAGGATTGTGTGTCATATAGTTTCATTTTAGTAATGCCAATAGCGATTTTTAGTTAGCAGTATTTTATTAGGTTAAACGCCCAGTTACTATAAAGTTATTAAACCTTGTAGTGTGGTTGCCGTGTAATTTAAGCTAGTTTTTTTCTTTTTAGTTGTAGACTTTGTGTAACTATGAAAGTTAATTGACAAGCCACAACATATTGGATTTGCATAGCCATGTTAGAACTTGTGTAAAATATGCAAGTTATTGACAGCCCTAGGATGCTTTGTGAATTTGCATAAACATGTTTGGTGATTGGTTAGTGGTTTGACTGGGACAGTCTTGATAAGCCCATGTAGCTTCTTACTGTTTTTGAACCCTACGTTGACGAGATGCCATTGTGAGGTCTGTTGCGATCCCTGTGAAGCTCTAAGGGTGGATTTTCTGACTGTAACTAGTTTCCACTAAAAGGTATAAAGGGGCGGTAAGGCTGGGCTTTAATTTCGACTGCGTCATATTCTCTACTACTTTTCTGCTCCGGTGCCATGTTGGCAACTTTACCCCCAAGTCTGGGGAGGGAAGGGTGGTGATGATTTAGACTATCATAACTACAAATACCAATAGCATAAATACAAAGCGAAAAAATGAAATAAACTATATTTGAACATGTTTTTTTTTAATCAAATCCTTTAGATTCTAGAACTTTAACTGATAAGTTATACAATGCCCCAGTTTTTGGGCGGGCATTTATGAAATGGCCAAATGCCTGGACAAATGCCCATTTTAAAATCCCTGCCCCACTGGGGCCTCTTGCCATCGTACTCACATATATATAAATTTTTAAAATATAGTATTTATATCCTCAAAAAAAAAACAACTCAAATAATAGAATATATAGGTAATAATACTATAAACGTCGGCTTCACAACGTTTATTTGTGTTAATTGAAAATGTTTAAGACAAAATTTAATTGTTTAAGATTATAATGACAAAGTTTCGTATCAATATTTTATCTATTGAAAAAAACTAAAAAAGTATCCAGTTTTTATACGAACTGAATTCAGTTCATTGGTATTCTAGAGTTTGTTCGTCTATTGCCCGAAAGGTATATATCTTTTATAAATTCTTGAAATTAGGGCACGTATTTGATCTTATGCCATTTATTTGATGTATACCATTTTTCCTTACACTACAAATTATTCTAAAAAAGGCAAAAAAAAGGCGATTTTTGATTTCTAATTTTATATTTAATAAGTATTGTTGAATTTAAATTAACTTTGGTCTTAATTGAAATTTTGATGAATAAATATATTTCTTGTTTTTTTATTATTTACACAAATACTTTATACTAGAAATGAAGTTTCTTGAATACATCTGTTTCTTGCAAAACGTTATATAATTTCTATTAAGACAATTCATCAGAATTGTACTTTCTTCAGATATTTGCAATATTATAAGTAACTAAAAGGTTTATAACCATCTTAAAAGTAAACGTAAATTTTGTTTGGCTCTTCTTTTTCAACTTTAATTGTTTGTCGAAAATCTGAAGAAGTTGATTTTGCTTTAAAATCGAGCCAATTGTAAGGAAATTATTTGAAAAAATTTATATTTTTAAAAAGAAAATGGAAATAATTCCAAAGAACAGTAAAAGGAATTTTAATCATAGATATTTGTCATTTTTAAAAATAGTTTATTATATAAGGGTGGTACTTTAATTATAAACGTTATTTTTAAAATGAATTATTCAATTATTATTTGATTTTTATGTATATCGCATGATCTTATGATTCAAAGAAGTTGAGTTAAACTGTTTAAATCAAAATAATTTCTCCTGCTAAAATTACAGTGACCTTTGGCACAATGCTTAATATTAGATTTATAGTGAAACTCTTAAGAAGTTAACGATTTTTTTTCACCTAAATTTCAACTATTTGAAAATTATTTGGTAAATCTTAAAATATGGTTTTTAACGGGTATATTATTCAGTTACATTATTTAGAAAAAATAATAATAATATGTTATAATATTGAAAGTGCGAATTGGTTCAGAGAAAGTAGAGTAAGAGTTGAGATTACATAAATGAGTTTGTTAATTAAGTGTCTTAAATTGACGTATTATATATATGATTTTTTATTAATATAGAATTTCTAATATTTGTTTTTATATAATTAATTAATATATACCAAATAATTTTACATTAGTTTGTGAAAACCGTATTTTTGGGTCTAAATAATATAAAATTTTATCCATTATTTATTAAATCTTGCCTCTATTATAATTATACCTGTTTGCTTACAATTTCACATTCATTCTTATTCACAAAACGTTTAAGTTCCTTAATGTTTCCACTCACTTTTAAAAAAGTACGGAACTTTTTTCCATATATAATTTGATCTAATTTCATTTTGCATAATTTACACCTTTGGAGTATTAAATCTTTATTAGGGAATGATTGGATGTGATTCATTCAAACACGGTAACCATAAGTGAACTTCGCATATAGTCATTGAAAAAACATATACTATGTCTTGTTGTTCTATCCATTGAGGAAGAGCAAACTTTATCAAATAAGAGCAGAAGAGAATTGTCCGATTTTAATTTATAATAATAAGTTAATAATTTTAATGGTGTCCATAATATGAGTAATGTTTATTTAAATAAAATATAATATACTAAAATATATTATGAATTTTATAATATATTAAACCAATAAAATATTTCAATTATGTGAATGTGAAAACAAATTGTTTATCATTTAAAAAATTTAAACTTAACTAAAAAAATGTTCTTATCACATTTATAAAATTTGTGCAAAGAAACAATACAAGATAAATAATAATAATAAATATTTAGAAACTACTCTATAAGAATATAACGTATATATTATATTTCACTCTAGATATTACTAATCATCTTAAGAATATTTAATAATTATGGGAATAAGTTTCTTTAAAGATTAAGAGTAGATTATTATTAACTCAGGGTAGCATTTAACAACAACATATTCACAGCATTATCAGAAAAAACATACACTAAGCTCGTTAACAAGATCAAATTGAGAAAAAACAGAAATCTTCAGAAAACTATCTTAAAATTCAATAAAATGTTGCGAAAATTATCAATAGATATTTATAGAGGTAGTATCTTCAAATTGACCGTTTATTTTAATAGTAAATTTATTTTAAATATTATTTGTATATTATATTAATAATATAATCCAAATAATATAATTATTTCATTAGTTGATTAATAAAACCATGTTTTAAATATAAAATAAAAATTATATATATACTTTAAATAATTATACGCTTATATATTAATCCCTTATAATAGATTTTACACATTTAACTCAAAATATTTATTAAGAATAAATAATCTTAAAAAGTTCTGTAAATGAAAATGTTCTATAATAAGTTAAGCGACAATATTTAAAAATGAATTTGGTATTTGATTCTTTTAAAATTTGAGAGATTTTATATGTAGTAAGCTATGTTATTAAGCAATATTCAAAAAATAATAATAAATATTAGTGTTTGTGTATTTAATGTCCAAAATAATATTTATCATAAAAAGCAGGATTAAACAAATACTATTAATTAAAAGTTAGTTATTATTAAAATATATATACGTATGAACGTTTTTTATAATTAAGTTTACTTTATTTGTATTTTATATTAATTAATACCATAATATATTAGCAGTGGTATGCGAAAAAGCGTGAGATTTAATAAAATAAAAATTATTTAGCGTTCTAAAATTTACGAACTTATTTTGCACTTATTTCTTTTCTACCATATCAAACGCGAAAGGAAAATATTGTAAGGACACTCTGAAAGTGGGGGACGAGTTTCCCTATAAGCGAAACACGCGCATATGTTGAAAGTATCTCCTGGTACAATTCTTAAAATTGAGTTTTTTAAACGTTAATTTCTTCAGCCAAGTTGCATAAAGAACTACCATGGTCGTTTCATACCATGTTGTACATATGCAGTATTCATGCGAAAAGCTATTTAGAATGTCCTTCAATCATTGTAGATGATGTAGCGTCTTCTCAGTAGAGCAGGTGTCATATATGATACAAAATTTTTTCCATCATTTTCTTTTCCTTTATAATATCCATTATATATTATTTCATCTAATTGAGTCTCTGATTGTTATGATATAATTACAACTTATTTGAGTTCTTTCAAATTGAGATAAGAAGAGCGCATTCTATTCTCTTAATTTTCAAACAAACAATGCTTTTTTATATACTTCTTCTTAAAAGTACTATCTCATTATTTGTCACTTTAAATTTTCAATATTCATTTTTAATTTATTATGCGTATCTCTCTTAATTGAGTTTTTTAACAGGATTTTCAGCCTATTTGAAAATATTAATGTGTTTCATTTTTCACTGTAATTTCAAAAGCAAGAACGTCGACAAGTTTTTAATAGTTTTAGGTGTCTTAACTTGAAAATAGTTAAAGGAAATTATTTAATATTACTTTTTATATACACTTGTATCTATTTCATAAGTTGTGAAAATGTGTTTTTAATAAAAATTTTTAATTGTAAAATATGCTCTCTTTCTTCTTAATTTATCAACACTACAAATTTAGAATTTCTTAAAAGTACGATTTTTTCCATTTTATCAAACCTATTATTTGAAATTATTACTTTTAAATCTTTAAAATTGAGTTTTTTAAGCTAGCTTATTACTACTTCACATATCTTCCAAACATTATTTAAAAAATAACTACTATCTATGTCTTGCAATGTTGACAATAACGGAATGAACTAAAAAAAAACGAGAAGTCAAAGAGCTGAAATTATAATTAAATATAATAAGTATATATATTAGGTGATACCGGTGTCTTAATTGGACGTTTTTTAATGAAAATATTCAAATATTTAGATTTTATATATATATAACCTAAATTATTATTACATTATAATGTAAGATAATATTACTGAGAGTCTTGCAATACGCAAACATCAGTTAAAACTTATCTTAAAATCCGCAATATACGATAATTATATTAATAATAATATCATTTTTACTTATATAACCATTATACCATTACAAATAAAATATATATATAGATAACATTAACATAATTAAAAGTTAAATAGGAAATAATGGGATTTATTCTTCAAATGTAAGCAACAATATAGCAAATAGCATGTTATTTGGAAAAAATATATTAAAATATATGAATGTTTTGTAATAAATTAGTTATAAATACAAGCATATATTTAGAAATAAAATAAATGTAAGTTTGTCTGAATTTCTGTTTACTCTCAATTTTCAAAAAAGACATAAAAATACGGAAATATTTATATAATAAATAGTATATTATTTAATAATAATAATGGTGATATCAATGATAACTCGTTTTTAAATGAAGAAATACTATTTAATTCATAAACTTCATTTTTTTTTTCAATAATAACAAAAATAATAATCCAAATAATATATTCATTAATTAGGGAAATATCAAACTCCTAGAATTAATATATTAAATAAAAATAATAAAAATTATTAGACACTATCTAAAATTAAACATTTGAAATTATTTGATATCTTAAAATTGAGTTTTATAAATTTAATATACAAAAATAAATTTGAGAATCTCTTAAATAAAAGATAATAGTAATTAACTTAAGATTATCTTTTCACTTAAAATTTCAACAATTATTGAATATTAATAAGAGTTATAAATTATAATTATAAATCATTCTATTTAAAATTGAATATAGTTATTTAAAACAGGTATTAATTTATTTTAATGAGCATTTGAAAAATAATAATTAGTATATCATTTAGAAAATTGTCAAATTAATTATAAATATACTTCAAAAAGCAGAAAATAATAATTTTAGCTAAGGAATAATGTCTTATATCGCATTAATAGTTTTAGAAGTTATTAACCGGATTAAATAATTGACTGTTACAGCCTTAATAATAAATTGAGTTAAGGCGAATTGTAAACTATTCATATGATGTTCGCATTTTATAATAATATAATACCAAATAAAATAAAAATAATAATACTCTTAAATAGTTATTATTCATAAAAATTGATCAGAATAATTAATGAGTTTTAAATAAGGTAAAACTCATTATTATCTTAACTTTAAAAAATTATTATTTTCTTTATTATTCATTATTTATATCATTACAAATAATATATATTTATTTAAGATCATCTAAAAGAATACTTGAATTTTTCTATATAAATATATTTTCACAGACACATCTACTTTGATGATATATATTATTTAGGTATAATAATCTTAACATATATGTAGATTATTACTGAGTTATTATTCAGCATTTTGATAAGAATAATAGTTTCATTGTAAAATCATATTTCAAAAAAAGTACCAGAAAAAGCGAATTTTATTATTATAAGTTTATTATAGAATTAACTTTAATAATACGTATTTTTTAAATTGAATATAATATTCAATATATTTGTTATTTATATATACTCACAACACTCAATTTCACTAGTTGTGAGAAATACACCTGTTTTTTAATAAAATAATTTTAATACTAATAAAAATTAACGCTTTTGCTTTAAATTATTTCACATATACCATAATTATTTTTTAGAAACTCTTTAAAAAATGTAAACGAATAATATTCATATAAAATTCTACTAATATATGATATAATATATATATTTGTGAGTTGGTGTACAGGACTTACAACGGCACCCAAAAGAGCGGCCATGATAAGATGGAAGTTTAACTCGAAGTGTGATTCCTAACATAATTCTTTTAATGTATGTCTAAGAAAAAAAATTATTGAAAAATCATTCTGAATACTGAGATCCTGAAGAAAGGCAATTATTGAGCTATTATGAAGTGGGACGATTCAGAGCGAGTATATGGGATATTGACATTTAGAAGGTGTTATGGACCATAGTGTAGGTAAATGACGACCGCGGATGGAGTCCAGATATGGGCAATCAATGAATTAATAGATTTCGGGCTGTGAGGACAGCAAAACTTGTAGGCGTGGGGGGGGGGGGACGATTCCGTGACATGTAGTGGCAGTGAGGTGATATTGGTGTGGATAATGTGGAGGTGTGAGAGGATCATCTTTTGCAAGTGATTTCATCGGTTAGAGGAAGATCACTCACCGGTGTCCTGCTTTATATTTATAAGTTTCGCTCCTCGATGAATCACCCACCCATCACTCCTGCTAGTAAGACGGAAGCCTTGTCTGACCTGCGCAGGATGATAGTTAGCTGATGGAAAGCGACGTTGTCGAATAGCATCCAGGAGGTACGTATAACAGTTATGGAAAGAAAAGGTCTCCACTTTGGCCACTTTGTCATTGGTTTCAGTAGTAGGGGATGTATTTCGCTCGTGTCCTGGGCCCCCGCAGAACTGCCCAGCCAGGAACCTACCTGAGGCTTTTTTGGCATGAACCATTTGTAACCATATTTTGGAATATCAGTTCTACCTTCCTATTGGGTGTTTTTTTGGTGCTTTTTTTTTTTTTTTTTTTTTTTTTTTTTTTTTTTTTTTTTTTTTATTTTTTTTTTTTTTTTTTTTTTTTTTTTTTTTTTTTTAGATTTTATTTATTTTATTTTTTTTTTTTATTTATTTAATTCAATGACTGTGCACTCTATCGGGCTTCTGTATTTTCCCCTCTCCCCTCCCACCTTAATGGTAGGGGGGGGTGGTGCGTTTCGGGAGTTCACTGCAAAAACAACCAACCGCGCGTTTCGCTTAACCCGCTGATAGTGTCCCCTGCCACGAAACCGCGGCCGAGTAACCGCGAGCAGAAAACACCGGAGCACCTTTAAGCAACCCCGCACCGCCACCGCTACTGCACCAAGTTCCGGACCGATTTTTTTCGCTGTCTTTGGCCGCATCACCATCAGTTTTTTTTCTATATACTCAATTGAATGTATTAATGTTAAATATCCACGGAATGCCACTCCATAGACACATTCCCCTTCACTCTTTAATACTCATCAACACCAACACACAAAATTCTCTCATTCCATACACGTCACCAGTTTACCTTTCCCGCATCCTAACCAAAATTTAGGAACTACCCGTTCATTCACCGTATCTCTATTATAAGATAAGTACGCCATCATTTTCCAATTTTCATCCGTCTTGACTAAGACTTATTATTTCTCTCTTGTCTGTGCTCTCCAACTCAACATTAGGAGGTTTGAAATTCA
Source organism: Trachelipus rathkii (assembly GCA_015478945.1). Lineage (NCBI taxonomy): Eukaryota > Metazoa > Arthropoda > Malacostraca > Isopoda > Trachelipodidae > Trachelipus > Trachelipus rathkii. The sequence goes on from JABUQX010057602.1 coordinate 29,197, forward strand.
CCTCTTGGTAAACCCAATATCCCCTTAACTAAAATTATGAGCCCTTTAACAGTATTATTTCCAGAACAGTTTTTGACATAATATGAAATTCTGGATTTTATCAATATTTGCCATTTTCGACTATATTATTACATATAATTGATTTTATATAATAATATTTACTATATAATATAATATAAAGAGAGTATATACTATAAATATTATATAAATATAAGTATTATGAATTATTATTTAATTATATATATAAGTTATTATATTAATATATTATAATAGTAGTTGATATACTTTAAATAATATTTAGACTTATAGTTATTATTTATTATTATATATATATATTATATATAGAATTTATTAATATTATCAATTATATTATATATTATTATTATATAGTAGTTATATTATTATTTTATTAATATATATATATATATATATAATATAATACTACAAAATAATACTTTATATATTAGTTATATATTATATATATGTGTATATAAAAACTATATATATATACTATGTTTATTTAAACTATAACAAATAAAATTTATATATTAAAATATATACTTATTATAATATATATATTATATATATAATTTATATATAGTATACTATAAAATATATAATTATTATATCAGTACTATTATTATTTCTTTATATAATATTTATATTAGAAAATTTAATATTATATATATATTCACATTATATAATTGATATATCATATATATATATATTTATATATATGATTATATATATATATAGTTTATATATATATTATAGTAATATATTAATATAAATTATATATTATTATAGAAATATTAATTATATACTTAAATAGTTAATACGATATTATATTATTATTACTATATACTTAATAAAATTATATATATACTAGTACATTTATTATAGACAATTTTTGATTGTGCTCTTTGTACTCTTCTAGGAAGGATTATTCACTATGCTTTATACACAAATCTGATAGACGGCGCCTTCTGGGTTTCCTTCTTTTAAAGGAAATCGGTCGCCAGCGATGTCATTTTAAATATACTGTATATACTACTTAATTCTATGTTATATTGTACCCAGCATATTGCGTTTGCGCTATGACAATGTAATAAAATATGTATGCAGTTTCGCCATGCATTGCGCATTGAATGCGCATAAACACTAGTCACTTCTATTTCTCTTACATAGTATATATCAGAAGTGCTTGTCGCGCGTATATTCAATTAGAAATCCCACTTTCGGTGTTTAATTGACCCCACAGAATGACCAAAGGAATTGGGTGGGAATTTATGTGACCTATTCCAGTCACTACCGAACTGGAACTCGACCCCCGTAGCCTCTTAAGGAAGGGGTGTTAGGACTTAACTAATTGGGCTCCTCGGGTCTGAATGCCCTTTAATATATAAACAAATGTTAATTGTATATATAGTTTTCTTTTCTTTTTTAGAGAAATTTATTATTTTTTAATAATTATATCCTATAATATTAAATAAGTTCTAGGTAAAATATAATGCTGTGCACGATTTTTAGTGTTTATATATATGCATTTATTATTATATAATTTTATCATTAACTCTAATATATATATATAATAATTACAATTCTATTATATATATTCAATTATTAGTTATTATTATTCTATAGATACACTTATGTTTATATATATAATTATAATAAAATATTATTAATTTATATTATAATTACTATATATATCTATATATATATATATATTATATAATATAAATATATAATACACTATATAATTATACTAGTATATTGTACTCTTTATGTCTCTTTTAAATTAAATAATATCTTTTTTCAGTCTCAACTTAAATTCATATTGCATTTATTTGTATTATACATAATTATTATATTATATAATATATCATACAAGCAGTGACGATGACGTATGTTAAATCGCCTATCATCCCTACACACAATACATGCGTATATTCGATTCTTACTTATTTAAAAGAGAGCACACAATTTTACCATCACAATTTTAACACACAATTTCCAGGCTTGTTGCGTCTAATTGTTAATAACACAAACCACATCTTAAAACTTGGTTTTTACACAACCACAGCGACCTATCACTGTCAGACCTAGTGATTAACTTATACAAAAAACCTCCAATTCTACATACACTTGTTCTTTCACATCCTAGTAAAGACAACTATACATCCTGCACAAATCTTGCACTTTACACAACAAAAGCGAGAAGATGCGGCACATCTCATGCTATACACCATACACCTACAACTCTAAGTAGTAATCATTACACCGCGACGCTTTACGCGCTTCTCTAATTCCGACGACGCCTTTTGTGCTCTTATAAGATACTATACACAACCCTAGCATTCAACACCTGTAACACATTACAATCCCACAGTCACTAACTCACACACTAATGCACACTGTGGTATGCATTCTACTTAACGCTACACCCGCTAAGGTAGCCCTATTTATACACCACACACAACATACGAAGCAGGCTTTTTAATAATAACACACAATAGTCAATCCTACCCATAGGTATCCCTTACGCTCCATCTTCTCAGACCTTTATGAGTCCTACATGAAAACACACGCCAGTGCTACTGTTACTAAACAATACCTAATCAATAGAAACACATCAACATCCACTCTTGTATTATAAATCATCATATCTGGGGTGGTTGCTTCAAACGACCTACACCTACACAACACACCTAGACACTTAAAATTACTGTTCTTCTTAAATTTTCACCCAATTACAGAATTTACGAATTCTTAAAAAGTACCGTATTTTTACCACCACACACATATATTTGAGAATCGAATCTTTGTTTCATTGCCACAAGAGCAAAAATCACTCTGACAATGGTAAATTATATATACTGTTATATATATAGTATATATATATATATAATAATAATATTATAGTATAGTATATATACAAACCTTTTTTTATGCTTTTACCAATTACATAAAGTGAGAGTCATGTATCAGGCAACGGTATCCAGAGGAGCGTTTGGGGGTAAGTACCCTTTCCAATCAGCCCGACTAATTCCACATTGTTATGAGTTTCCGAGTACTGAAGGTCATCTGTAGTTTACAAGCCTTCTAAAACCATAGGTAAAGTCTGACCAAATAACATTAAAAATTAGAAAATCTATTTTTGGAATAAATGTCCAAATTTATAAATAATGAAAATAGTGGAGATGAGGAATTGAGAAAGGAATAGAGAAAATCCATTATATGTTTTAGGTTTCGATAGAATAAATGAACATTATTATTTTTTACTACAACTGACCTGAGTATACGGAAAAAAAGATTTTATTCAAAACATTAACGATTACACCTACCTTAAAGCAAGGTAAAAATATGGTCAGAGATAAATTTTACAATAGATGGTGTTAATATCCAGTATAACACCAAAAGAGTTGGGATTTAGTTTATGCTGTATTGGTTTTAAGCTGCTTTACTTTCGCTTTTTAATCATCATGGTTTTAAAATTGACCCTGGCTGTTAACTTTCTATGTTTTTTAAAATTACCTGATAAGTTTTTGAACTTATGTTTCAAGTTTTAAATATCTTTGTGTCTTTTTATTAAACTTACACATATTTTATTAATATTATTGAATCAAAACCTTGAAAGTAAAATCAGTTAAATATTCATTAGAGCAGTTGTTATCTAGTTGTGAAATTACATGAGCCTAGGTGTGGTGAGATTAAGTATGACTTTTGTTTTTACTAGAGAGAGCTATTAATCTGTCTTTAAAATCTCATATGTTTATAACACTGGCTTTAACTCCATATGTTTTACTGTTTTAAAAAGAACGTCACATATTCATTAACATTTACATACCTTTAATATGCACTGTCAAAATCCAGAAATTATAACTCGAACCTATGTTAGGTGGTTATTCCCTTAATAAAACATCCAAGTGTGGTGGATCTAGTATGATCTTGTTTTATCTGTCACTGATTAACTTTTGAGCTTTACATCATATTTTTACCTGCTATTCAACTTTCATGTGTTATAGAAAATTTAACCTGCTTTTAAATTTTTATATCCCTTTTCTGCTTACTATAGCTTTTATAATCCACCTTTTCCTGTTTTAACAAACCTGTATTAACTTTCTTGGCATTTATAGCTTTATACTTACTTTTGATATGTATTAACATTTAAATGTTTTTTAATTTTGTTTTTACCTTTACTTTTTTATTTATTTTTATTATTATTTTTATTTTATTTATTATATAATATATTTAATATTTTTAATTATTTTTATTTTTGTATTAAATTATTTGTTATTATACTTATTTATACATTTAGTGTTATTTACTTTCAATCGCCTATTTGTGATTTTAAATTATCCCTAGAAACACAGCTCCATACACCTTTGTGAGGTTTGCCGCAACAGACCACTACATTGAAAAATGATATGATACAACATCATGAAATAGCACGACAACAACACATACACACGAACACATCAAAAAACGACACAACACAACTTACCACCATTTATTATACAACACAATTCACTATGACATTTATACAACACAGTTCACTTGAACTTAACATTATACCCAAACTGAGACAACTTGAATTTATTATAGTACATTTTACACTTATCTTACAATAGAGTCAGTTGCGCGTCACCATCACACAAACAGCTATGTATACCACTTATACACATCATTTTCATCTTATATATGATTACAATGAATTATTATTATCACACATTCACTCCATATGGACACTATACTTATTTTTAGTTGCTCATTTTAAGTTTTAACACAGATTTACTTACAACTCACACACAGATTTTATTTACCTCAACTACAGAATTTAACTCTACACGCACAAACACAAGATTTACGATTTACACACTACTAGATTTACTTACACTCATGGACACAGATTACTTACACTAACATAACAGTTTTATCTATACAACTCGCGTATCATGTGAAAAACAGATTTACGCATAACCACTCATCACATCCAAAACAAAAAAATTTTAAACACACACCACCACACACCACACACACCACACACACCACCCACTTCTAAGAGAGACAACTACTTACGAGCTTTTTCTTAAATTTAGCTCCCCACGTTAAGCAATCGATCCGTGCGCTAATTTAGAACTCTTAGAAAGTTACAGTATGTTCCGTCTCGCGTACATTTCCAACATTTGGACATTTTTTGTGTAATCGTTAAAAGGAATTGAAGTTTTAACCGGTATTTTCACAGCATGTTGAATAAAATAATGTTTTCAGTTTTGAAAGTGTGCTATTATCGAAAAAGACATGAAAAGGTGAATTTGTGTACATGAAACATAGTTTAAGGTGTGTTATAGTAACCAAATGTTGAAACTGTGAATCTTATCTATATATTCGTTTTTATATAAGCCACTATAACTAGTGTTGCGAGTAAACCGTCGTTTTATATAATAAGTTTATAATTCCTAAATTCGCTTTTGCCTTAATTTTCCTGATACAACATTTAGAATTCTAAAAGTTTAGCGTATTTTTCTCCTAAATTTCATCAACAGATATGTTGAAACTTGATGATCTTGGGGTAAAGGGGTTGGTGAGCCGTCGTGAGGTGACGTGTAGAGAGATGAAGAGACACGGCTATGGAAGAAAGGTGGTGCTTGAGGAAAGGTGGTTTAACAGGATGAGCAGCATGAGTGAGAGGGATGGATGATGGACAAGCCTTATGGGGGTATTGTGGTTCAAGCATGGTCTTGCAAAAATAATTGTTTATTGATGAATTCTCAAAGCAAAGCCGAAAAGTTGAAATTGTTGATTAATGGTATCCATGGTTCCTTATTGTAAATTCTTTGGAATCGAAATCAGAGTACGATTTTCAAATGATGATTCCGCAACCCTCGTTATAAGAGTCATAAGAAAATTAGAAGAAATGTGTCAATTGTGCTGTGGAACAATCCTGTTTAATAAAAAATTTTAACTCTACATTGGACAGTGATAGGGAGTCGCTGTTTTCTGTAAAAAATTTTGGATACATTAACCGCGCGGGAAGGTGATCTTAGAATCAATGAGTCCTGCATTAGTTGCCTGTCCCGGCTCAAAATTTCTCAAGTGTGACTTGTTGCGACTTATGAGTGCTTGAACGCGAATTTAGTATTCGGCTCGTGTGCGCATAAATATCGCGTTTGTGTTAAATTAATGTGATCTCGGAAGGTGCAATACGAGTACTGCGGTCTTCTCACAATAGCCTATCACGTCGGCGTAAAAACGCTGGATTCTAAATATGGTATTTCCTTCAGTGCAGTGTGTGTTTAATATTGACATAATAATTTGTTTCATTGAAAATGAAATTCAAAAGGACAAAATTGCCATAGCCCATATTTTTGGTTCAGTTAAATGACGTTTTTGTTAAATGATTCGTAATATTTGTTTTTTTATATATAAGAGCCAGAATATTTTGCCACTTTAGTTGTGAAAATTCTGGGTTTATATAAAAAATTTTAACTTCTATGAAATTACGCTTTTCTACATTTTCACATTCAACATGCTATATTTGTGTCGAACGAACATGGATGGTTGCGCTATACAGTACTCCTTCATCCACTGCTGACTTAAAAGTACCTGCCCGGTATTTTTTCCTAAAATTTCAAACATGTTCGTGAATAATTAATTTGGTAATCTTAAAATTGCGTTTTTAACGGTATTTTTCAGCATTTGAAAAAATAATGTGTTTCCATTGAAATGCAATTTTCCAAGCAGAAAAGCGAATTTATAATAGTTTTTTAGGTGTCTTAAATTGACGTTTTTTAATGAATTTCAATATTTGGTTTTTTAATATACCAATATATTCATTAAACAAAAGGGAAAACCTGTTTTAATCAAAAATTTAGCTTCTAAATTACGGCTTTTTCTTAAATTTCCACATTACAAATTTAGAAACTCTTAATGAGATTTTCTCTTAAATTTCAAGCATTTGAAAGTTATTTGGTATATCTTAAAATTGAGTTTTAAGGTATTTTTAGCATTTGAAAAATAAGGTTGTTTCATTGAAAATGTAATTTCAAAAAACAAAAGCGAAGAGAATTTATTAATTGCTTAGGTGTCTTAAATTGACGTTTTTGTTTTGAAATTTCAATATCTTTGTTTTTATATATGCCAATATATTTCATTAGTTGTGAAAACGCCGTTTTATCATTTTAACTTTTAAATTACGCTTTTCTTAAATTTCACATCTAACAGAGTTTACACAAGCTTAAAAGTATCGCATTTTTCCTACTTTCAACATTTGACTATTATTTGGTAATCTTAAATTGAGTTTTTAACGCTTTTTTTTCAGCATTGAAAAAATAATTTGTGCATTGAAATGGCAATTTCAAAAAGCAGTAAGCGATATTTATTTAATAAGTTTTTTATTTCTTAAATGGACGGTTTTTAATGAAATTTCAATATTTGTTTTTATATAGCCAAATATTTCATAAGTTGTGAAAATCTGTTTTAATAAAATTTATATTCAAACAGTTTTGATTACTGCTTTTTTTTCTTAAATTTTCACACGACATATTACAATATTAGAACTCTTAAAAGTTACCGATTTTTCTCCGGTAAATTTCCAGAATTTGAAACTATTCTGGTAATCCTGAATTGAGTTTTTAGACCAGGTATTGTTCAGCATTTGAAAAAATAATGTTCATTGTAAGCTGTATTAATTTCAAAAAGCAGAAAGCGAATTTATTAATAGTTTAGGTGACTTAAATATTAGCGTTTTTTAATGAAATTTCAATATTTGTTTTTATATA